>QFEC01009146.1:0-11319 GCA_003316585.1 Gomphus bonarii
ATCGATGTGAGATACTGGGAGAGAAAGGCAGAGCAGGCCCGAGAGGGTCCTGCCAAGCCGAAAAAAGAAGGAAAGTCAGACAAACTCAAGTTCACTAACATGGACAAGTCTGAAAGCCCGAAAAAACCTAAGGGCAAGGGCAAGGACAATTATACGTCCCAGCTGAACCCGCCCAAGTATGTGAACAAGCTCGGTAAGGACGGCAAGCTCCTTCCCAAGGAACGCAAGCGATGCATCGACAATAACCTTTGTCTCTTGTGTGGTGCTGATAGTCAGAAAGTTGCAGACTGCCTGAAATCAACTAAGGCATGAGCGACGACTACTCCTTCAACCCCCAAAGTGGCTACTGCCTCAGATACCAAAGCTGAAAGTTCAGCTAAGGCAACTGAGCCAAAAATATAGTCTGTGACTCTTTGGCCTCTGAGCACCCCAAGAGTTGCATTAACTTGGCTGGTGCTAGTAGTGAGATTAAGCTCAATGCTTCTGCTTTATTTAATCCGAACTCTTTAATAGTTTACTTGTCCTGCAATTCTGTTCCTAGTTCTTCTGCTACCCCATTCAAATGCTTGATTGATTCAGGTTCCACTCATAGTTTTATAGAATCTTCTTTTGTCCAAAACCATAGTATACCCACTCATTCAATCCCTCCCATTCCTCTGAAATTATTTGATGTAGTACGAACTTGGTCATTACTGAACTTGTAGAAATATCTATCCGCTTCCCCTCAGGACACACATTCCATAGAATTTTATGTCATGTCATTAGATACATCCATTTTGGTAGTTCTCAGACACAACTGGCTCACCTGATACAATCCATTGATTGACTGGGTACTGGGCAGTATTACATTCCGAACCACCTCTATGGAGTCTATGGACATCCTGACAGCATCGGCCGAGCCAGCTCTTGCTGCCTTGCCCTCGCCAGAGTCTGGATCCACCCGAAAGCTGGAAGCTCTGCATATAGCCCTAGTTAATGCAGCTGCATTTTTGGGTGCTTGCAAGCTAGAAGGTTCACAGGTTTTTCGGCTAGACCTCTCAGCCATCGACACTCCCTCGGCTCAGTCGGTTAAGGTCCCTTCCACTCTGTCCATCTCTCGGTACAGGCACTAAAAGGCTGTATCCACCAGTTCAGGTCATTGGACATGCACAGGAAAATAACATAGCATACAGCTCAAATAAAACATCCCATTCAACTCTCCAGTCATCATTCTTAGCTAGGAAATCATCCCTCACCCCCAAACCACTCTTAATTACAGTTCCCATATGACACCTCATCAAAGGATGCTGGAGAACTACCACAGCTTCCTGACACCTAGAACCATCTGAGCAGCTGATAGAGGCAGCTTCAATGCCTATGGCAGTGGATGACTCAAGCTAACTACTAAAGTCAAAGGGAAAGCAGTTGATTTAATATTAAAAGACACCCTATATGCTCCCAAAATCACCTTCACTCTAATCTCTATTGGCTGGTGCAATGATGCCAGGAACCAAACCAAGTTTGCACATCAGAAATGCACCATAAGAAGTTCAGCAGGCATCATATTACTTCAGGCACCAAAACTACACAGCCTCTATCATCTGGATAATGAAAACAAATATGACACCACTCAGTTATGCCTTACTACCATTGAGATACACAGGAAACTCAGCCATATATCAGAAAAAGCTCTGAGACACCTAGTGAATCATGGCATGGTACTGGGCCTTGAGCTCACATGTGTTAAAGGTAATATCACTTGTGAGGTGTGTATCAAATCCAATATAACACGCAACTGTTTATATCTATTTTTTAGTTATTTTAGCTGTGTATCCATATATAATGGCATCCTTTATTCCTTTATCTATAACACAACTGATATAAGGTAACATATGAGACATAAGAGGATCAGGACAGGAAGGATCAGGACAGGTTTCAGTCTTCTTTTTCTATTTCCAATAACCTGGGTATAATATATGCGACTGCCTAAGTTCGTGCAGCACGGAAATCCACTGCTTCGCACCAGATGTAGTTAAATTTCCTTTTTCTCTTTGTCAGTAGGTCAGGAGACATATTTTCTATAAGTACTACAACTGTTTGTAGGTAGTACTCCAGTGAACTATCTTTCATCAATTATTCTCTCCTTGCTTCGTTCGGCACTTTGCTTATCATCCCGATTAGGAATCGTTGCTCAGGCTCATTGTTCGAGTTCTGGACCACTCCAGATAGGTTCTAGTTATATCAGACCAGTTGCTCACAAGTTTTGGGGCACTACAGACTGCAGATTCAATTGCCATTGGATTTACAGTGTTCTCAGAAATCAGTCCCAAGCTCTCAGTACCAGCGCTAAAGTGCCGGATTGACTAGAAAGCCTCCAGAAAGCTTTATTGCCAGAACAATAAAGAGATTATATTTACAGAAAATATAACAACATTTAGTTATAGCTTAGGATCACCCTGGACCATCAAATCTCTGCTGATTAACCTCAACAAAATGTAGGGAGTGGGCATACATGCCTGTATAGATACCAAGGGGTACCAAAGCAAAGTGAACAAATGTAAAGAGATATGAGGAAGTGGAATTGTGAGGGCAATGTTATTGACAAATTCACAACAACAAGATACTCCAATATTAATGAGCTGATAAGGGGGGTTCTCCACCTGGTGTAGCAGTAATCCTCAGTTTATATAAGAGTTACTAGTAATAAGTACATAGGGAGCTCACCTGGTGTAGTGGTAATCCTCAGAGATCAAGCTGAGGGGTAACACCAATAATTACACCAGTCATGACTTATATACCCTAATCTGGCACTTATTATGTAATTGGGAGATGCAAGGCATGGAAAGGCATGGAAACATAAACAGGAGACAACAAACTGAATGATGAACTCCAAGCTGAACCCTGACAGGAATGTACCAAGCCAAATCAAGTGTACTCATATGACTTGCAAGTCTGTGATTTGTTATATGGTACATGGGGACTTTAGTCAGTATGACTGAGTGAACTGAGGTTTGGTAAATTTTACTTTGACACTTGGGCTGAACTGGCTTGGGTTAAGCTCAGTGCTTGAAACATGTCATCCCCTGACAGATCCTAGGTTTTTTTCTTAGGATTTCCCCTTATTAGGTGAGTCCTCCCCTTTACTGTACAGAGGGTAGTAACTAAGCTTAAGATTTCCCCTTGTTAGCACTATGTGATAGTCCACAGGTGTAACAGGAATGCCTTTATATAAAGTAGATAAAGGTTTCTTTGTACAAGATGGGTCACGAAAGAGATTAGATAGTGGATTGGTTGAACTACTAGGTCTGCCTCTATAGTTGACTAGTAACAACTTTCACTGAATTTTGACCCTTTGATGAGGATGACAAATGGTGTAACTTTTGGACTCAAAAGAGGTCTATCTAAGGACTTTGTATTTTGTTGTATATACTCATAATACATATTGGTCTACTTATACTCAAAGTGAGCGCCTCTCTTTTCTGTTATATAGCAGAAATTGTGAGTGAAAATGCATGTGATAAAGGAGTCCATGATATGATTGATATGCAACGATGGATGCCATTGACCTCAGAGTTTCAGTTATTGGTTGTGCGATGTGTGTGTCCCAATTTGGTAATTTTTGAGAATGGTCCGTTACTTGGGTAAGCGTGTGGATGTGGCTGAAGGGGAATTGTTGGATATAATGGTGTGTGAAGGATAATTCCAGTATACAGTTGAACACGTAAAGTCTACTAAGTGATATGGGTGAAATGGTGAGAGAAGCAAGTGGTTCAGTAATGTAGCTTATCTGTGATGGTTGGGAGTTTTTTAGTTATATTTTCTATCCTATTGTTTGTAAGGAATGGTAAGAAATATGGTTGAAAAAGTGAAGGAACAACATGATGTGTATCTGATATGTGCAGGAATCCTCTTGACACCTTACACCTTTGTCATCAATCATGTCACCATTGAGGCACCTGAACCCTTATGTCAACACCACTTAAATACATCACACCCCCAAACCTGTCTGTCATCAATATTGCCAACATAGGGAATGAAAGATGAACTCAATAAAGGAATTGCCAGATGCTGAATACAAAATACATGACATTGACTCAAGACATGGGTCAGGCTAAAACCAACTAGATTGTACAAATAATTACCTAAATTACTTATATGGTGTTGAATGGAAAACCTATACTAAGGAATGATCTAATCTATGATGTACAAGGGACAACAGTCATGCAAGATACCTAAATACATGTGTGACAAGAATCTGCAGCAATAATAGTGTAAAATAAGAAAAATACATACAAATATATTCCCAACACCTCCAGCATGTTCCATATTCCTATGACTTGCTTTCCCCTTGTAGTATACCTGTAGTCCAATTATATGATTCTTCCCATATTTGAACTGTGTTCCCTTTAGAATTACAAGGGCCCTCACATATATAAACCTCCAGAATTCTGTAGATTTTCACTAGTTCAAATATTCCCTCTCATTACATCCAAACCACTTCAAACCTCTACTATGAAATTAGGGACAGACAATCTAGACAAGCACAACACATAAGTTGAAGCCAAGTTACTCTGACTCTGAACCCTCAAAACTTCCTTGGTATCCATAACATCTTTGGTTCAACTTTGACAGCTCAGATGATACAAAGAACTCTCAGACATGATCCTCTGACCTCTGACTTGACAAATTTCCTCTGCCAGAAGTTCTGCTAACACCTTAGGTCCCTGGGAATATGCATGAACTCAGTATCATGGCACCCTGTCATAAATCAAGGTTTCTGCAGGCTAAGTTGGTCCATCAGTATGACATTGATTATATACCATGCAGAAACCTTGATTTATAACAGGGTGCTATGATACTGAGTTCATGCATATCCCCCCAGGGACCTAAGGTTTTAGCAGAATTTCTGGCAGAGGAAAATCTACATATATTCCAATGCGGAAACCCGACTCCCTGCTCTGTGTATTGTTTATATTCCCACGTATCAATTTTCATTCGCACGCACATTTATCCCACCCGTCACATGTGTGTTATTAGTCTTGTACATTGTTGCAATCTAAACCTCTGGTTCTTTATGTACAAGTAGTTTAGCTGGCTAGTTGAATGAATCTAGTCGGTTTTAGCCCAACCACCCATGTCCTTGGGTCCGGGATTGAGAGTGTTATGCTATGCTATTGAGGCGCAATTTGAGCTAATATTGTGTACCAAGTCTTTATTATTTGAGGCACAAGAGGAGTTAATGTTGGGTATTGAAACACATGAGCTCCTTTTCTGCTTCTTCTTTTCCCAAATTTTCAACATAATCAAAGATACCAAGAAATGATCATTCAACACAAAGACATATATATACATATATGTCCCATAAATTTTAGGATGTCATCCTGAGCTTGCAGTCAATACTATCATGCTGCTTCCTTTCCCCCAATATGTGAACATCCATCTGCTTTTCAATCTCTACAGTTGTTCAACCAGATCTGCAAAGCAACATTAAACCATCACAGAGAACTTTAACACCCCGCCAGAGCTGAAATAAAGAAAAAAAAATCCTACCAGAGATTTGCGATGGTGCAGGAGGCGTGTTCTCTATCGTTCCCAAACTCCTGCCGGCCCATGGAAACTCATCGAGGTCAATCCGATCGGTATTGGAAGCGAGGAGATCCTGGAGTTCGGCTTCCCCCAACGAAGGGAATCCAGTGTCAATTGACTCGGTGAGATTCTGGTCACCGAATTCATCCATAATGGCATTGTGGATGTGTCGTGTAGCTGCATGGAAGCTGCCTATAGGATGGGATAAAGAGTGGGTGGTGCCATTGGGATGTGAAAGCTGCTCTCGGAGGTCCAAGTGAATTCGACAGACGATGATAACGGACAGACTATATGAGGTATCAGTCAAGCCCGAATGGTTGCATTTCTGAGCTCTGACCTATCCTGCACAGGTCCAAGAATGCTGGCAATGCTAGGCTATTGACATTTGATTAATTTGTTATTCAAACCAGTTATATCTAGTGAAGCATTTACTCGTAAGACCTGTCAAATCATGACTCAGACAATCACATGCAAGATGTCATTGAAGAATACCTTCGTGATGACGGTAGATGTTAATGTTACTGTAAGCACACATCTGGCTACTGATTAGACGTAGTTTTGGGAAAACAGTCATAAACCAAATACCCATATCGTAGCACACCTTTTTGATCGTTAGCCGCGATAAAATATAACATTGGGATATGGGATATGTACTTTGCTCAGTTAACACCTGAATTAGTGACTTGGTGTGTAATGCCCTGATCTCTCTCAACTCCCTGAAGTTTCCCAGGCAATTGGAAAGTATCACTGCAATAACAACTGTGTCGAAAAGGATGAGCAATATTTCATTAATGGTGCTTACTAGAGAATGCATAAGCAGAAAAACAGAATTGGAACAAAGGAAACCTCACTTCTGAAAATCATGTGAATAGACATGTGAATGAATACAATCAACTTGACTCACAAGTTCAACTTTTTCAGCTCCATATCAGTTGGCGCACAATGATTTATATTTGCAGGAAACTATGTGGTTCAGTACAAGTTTTAGTGGTCATCACAGAGTGAGAACATGCAATACATACCAGGATGCACCCGGCAGTGCCAATAAACAAAAGACCAAGCACCATGAAAGTCAATCTCTTAAGCTTGGAAACGGCATATGCCCGTGCCATTAAAAGTCCTGGTAGAATAGACAGATAAATTTTTGAGAGAGAGTTGGATATCTTGTCACCTTGGATTCCAAGAAGGGCTAGAACAGCCATAACATCACGAAAGCGAAGTAAACGATTACATAGACTGTTTTTAGATTAGATTCTGCGTTAAACATCACGAGAGCCTTACTAGACCCATATAGTTGTGAACTCTATACATTCTATGGCGTAGGGCTACTCACCTTGATATCTTGGTTTGGGAGACTGTTGAGTACATATAACATCACGAAGAAGCCAATTGCTGAATAGCGAGCCAATAGATAGAGGAGTGATCCCAATTTGAGCTTTTTCTTCCAGATATGTGTTCTTTCATAAGGAAGCGTGAGAAGTGTGTCATAAACGAGAAATGCTATTTGAAGCGGTTAGACGACAACAAGGTTTTACAAAAAATGACTCCTGGATCCACCGAAGGAAGCAGTCGTGACATAATTCTCCATTAAACTGTCCAGATCATAAATTTCCTGAAATATGAATAATTCATGATACTCACAGATCTGATACCAGCTGGACGATGGCTTGAGGGGTCCGAAGAGAAGACATATGATGAGCGAGTCTTGAGAAGGATGAGTGTGTGTTGGTATGAGAGGCCGACGGATAGAAGCAGAATGCGTAAGCTTTATAAGATTCATGGCTGGGTGAAGGGAAAAGAGGTTCGTACAGCCAACCAAGATAGTATCTCTGGCACAGTGTTGCTTGTCGATTGATGATATGTAGAGGCAGTAACGCGATGGAAATCATTTCTGGCACATGATAACAAGGACTTGAAATGGTCTTACAGCGAACAACATATCTTCTGCGTCATCTGTGAGCTCCGATCTCCCACTTAAAACCTCCTTCAGGAACACACTGATAGGGGAATTCAAAATAGGATTCTCTCAACGTGCATCAACTCCTCCCCATAACCTCTACCATAAGTGGCACATGATTGTGCGAGAAGCTTGTACCATCTGTCCAACAAACCGGTGACGCTCAACTCGTCACCGTATACCTGTGTTGACTGTTCATTTCAATTTGCCTCACCCTAGCAGTTCTTGAGGGGTATCTTGCCGAGTAAGCCAAAGGACAGTTTGATCAATCGATGAGCACAGCACCACGTTGATTTTTTGATGGTAACATATGCTCACAAGTTTTCCGAGAACATACCGTCAGCGAACATCAACACCAGGTACGAAACTTGCATTTTGATAGTGAACCCGTTACTGGAATGGAAGATATCACCATGTTTATTTTTGATGGCAACATATTCTAGAAAGTACACTCACAACTTGTCTGAGGTTACCGTTAGCGGACATTAAGACTATCATTACGAAACTTATATTTTGATAGTGAACCCGTTACTGGAATGGAAGCCGGACCAGAAATTGATGAAATGATCTCACTGCACAGTCTTACTGACACAGGCAAAACTGAGTAGTCGGTATGTCACTGATAAGGAAAAATAGTACAATGCACCAAACAAAATCACGACCGCAGTATAGGCGCCCGACTGTTGCATCCGAGATAGCGTTCATTTGACCGTGGTTTCACGTACTGCAGTTATAGGAATGACCGGCAATACGGCACAACCGGTGAGCCCGGTAACACAGCCCTGGATGACTCAGGCAAAGGCGATCGCGGAAGAGATCGATGACGTCGGGACACAAAATGAGTTTATTATTAGTACTAAGACGAGAGACCTATTGAACAGTTAGTTAGTTCTCGCACTATCTAACCCTTTCAATATACAGTAGTTCAACAAGGTTTCCTCTAGAGTCACAAGATGGATTCCGACTCACGGGCCACCATTACCAATAATCGCGCTCCTTGGTTGGTCAGTTAATCTCCTTGCATACCTGAAAAATTCTCAGCAAGCCACTCTGTGCGGATGAGCACTTAGCCGTCAATAGGTAGCGGTGTTCGCCCTTTGTTGGTCTCAAGGCACGACTATTTGTCTGATATGCCTTTCGTATACCAGACTAACCTGTCCTCAGGCTGACCAGACAGCCAAGAGACATGTGTGTCGGTTCTCGCATGTCCTCTGTCTCGTGTATTGTGCCATCGAACGGCTAAGATATAGTGCGGTCATGGATCTTTGAATACAATGTATACTTTGTTCCTTTTCAGTTACGAGCTAACGTTGTGCAAGAGAAACTCTCTAATTCGTCAATGTCTGCGCGGTTTCAGGAAATGCATTCACTATGAAAATGCAAATTTTGTAAAAATGGTCTCAATGTTCGCTGGCGTTATGTTCGCTGGCGTTATGTTCTCGGAAAACTTGTGAGCATACTTTCTAGGAAATCTTGCCACCTAAAACCAATGTGGTGTATCCACCGATTGATGAAATTATCGTTTAGCCTACTTCGTCAGACATCTAACACGAACTACTAGGGTGAGGTGACTTGAAATGACCAGTGAACCCAGGTGTACGGCTACGGCGACGAGTTGAGCGTCATTCGGTTTTTTGTGACAGATGGTTCAAGCTTCTCGCACCGTCTGATGTGCAAATTTATGGTGGAGGTTAGGGGGAGGAGTTGGTACATTTCGAGTGAATCCTATCTTCAATTCCTCTAACAGTGCGTTCCCGTTCCCGAAGGAGGTTTAGGGGTGTCAAGTGGCTGAAAAACGACGCTTTGTTGTTCGCTGTAAGACCATTTCAAGTACTTGTTGTCATGTGTTAAAAATAATTTCTGCCTCTGCATATTATCAATCTTCAAGTGACACTGCGCCAGTTATACTATCTTGTTCGGTTGTACTAACCTCTTTCCCTTCACCCAGCCATGACTCTCATAAAGCTTGCACACTCTGCCTCTGTCTTGCAAAGAGTTTACATTCATGCGAGTGCAGTAACAATCGCATGATGTTTAACACAGATTTTGATGTTAAAATAGTCCATGTAATGACTTCAGTCACTTTAATGTTAGTATGACTATTGTAGCCCTTATAGGAATACAAGGTGACAACAGCTCTAATTTCCCACTCAACAATTTATCTATCTATTCTACCAGGCCTTTTCATGGTACGGACATATGCCATTTCCAAGCTTAAGAAACTGACAGTTTTGAAGCTTGATTTTTTACTCATTGGCAGTGTCAGGTGTATCGTGGTATGTATTGCATGTTCTCACTTCGTCGTACCAAATAAAACTTGTACTGCACGGAATAGGTTTCTCAAACAATAAATCATTGTAAACCAACTGATATGAACCTGAACGAGATTATCTCATGAGTTATGTCAATTGTATCCTTTCACATGTCTATTCACATAATTTTCAGATGTGAGGCTTACCTCGTTTCAATTATGTTTTCCCGCCTATGGATTCTCTGGTGGGCACTATTAAGGATGTATTGCTCATTCTTTTCGACACAGTTGTCCTCGCACTGAGGCTTTCCAATTGCCTGGGAAACTTGAGGCAGTTGAGGGAGAGTCCAGAGGATTACACAGCAAGTCACTAACTCAGGCGTTATTAGTAATTGAGTAAAGTACATATCTCAGTGTTATGGTTATTGTGGCCAATTATCACAAAGGTGTGCTACAATATGGTTATTTGGTTTATGACTTGTTTTTCCAAAACTATGTTGAATTCACAGCTAGATTTGTGCTTACTGTTAAGGTTGTGGGTATAACTAGATTTGAATGGCTCAGGGTATTCCCCCACTTCTTTATGTATTTATCAACTATTTCTGTAGTAAAATTTTCTTGTTGTTCTTGCAATAAGATTACTGGAGTCCTTCCAGTCAATCCGGCACTTTAGTGCTGGTACTGGGTACTTGGATCTGATTTCTGAGGGTAATGTAAATTCAATAACAATTGAATTTACAATCTGTTGGTGCTCCAAACATAGTGACCAAATGAATATAGATGGTGAGAACCTATCTGGCAAGTTTCCAGATCTCAAACAACAAGTCTGAACAGTAGAGTGATGATTTTATAGTTAATCTGATTGAGCACTGGTTTAGACAAGGAGTAAACAATTTATGGAGAATTGTTTGCTGAAGTACTACCTATGAAGCTTGTAGTACTCATAGAAGAGATCAATCCCTAACTAGTGATGAAGAGACAGAGGAAATATAACTATATCTGGTCAGAAGCAATGGATTTCCATGCCACACAAAGTTAGGCACTTGCATATAGGTTACCCAAGTTATTTCAAATAGGGGAGATAATTGCCATTTGCTCTTAATCCTTCCCTCCATTGATCCTCTCATCTTCCACATGCTATGTTATATCAGTAACACATTGTTTGACCTCTGAATCGGTCAATGGCCCCAGTGATAGCATATATGTGCCCACCCAGCCTTTTCCTTTGTCCCTATCTGCTTCAGATCTCATCCATTCCAATTGTATGTTATTTCCAATATATTTCTGCTCCATCCAATGCCTGTCATAGTCCTGCATCTTCCCCTAAGTCCATTTCTCCTCTTCTGTTACTTTAGCCACTGAGGTGCTAAATGTCAGGGGACTACCCATTTCAAATCCCAAACTGATCCCAAACCAATCCACCCATACCAATGACTACTGAACCAAACCATGCATTCAAGGGATAAGTGAAGGGGTGATCTCCCAGTTTAAGAGCAAGGCATCCCAAACTGAGAGACCAAGGTACCAGCCTGGGTACCATAGTGCC
>QFEC01009159.1:0-19398 GCA_003316585.1 Gomphus bonarii
TTGCATAGAGTATTTACTCGATGCATGCAATTCCACACCACTGATTAAATGTTGTAGCTTTCCCATTTCTGTGTCATTCTCAGGTCCATTGTTTCCGCAGAGATATGCCCCAACCAGCGCCAGCCTTTCGTTATTGGAACATTGACATGGAAGCAAAAGAGAAACCATGCACAAATCGTGGTAATATTTCCGATTTAGCGGCGGAGAGGAGCACCCCAGCATTTGTCAGCGGTAGTAGAAGGTTGAGAGTGAGGATGGTTACGTTTAATGCCTTTGTGCCGTCAGGACGAGGGACAGACAACTCATCTTAACATAGGACTAAGTATTTCGAAGATAATGCGCATGTATGTACTTACAAATTTAACAGGCCGCCTACAGACAACAAGCAATATTGTAGTGATCCAGAGCATTGCAGCCAGCAAATGAGAGACGAGAGGTCTAATGACCGACTTGCTGTACACATATGGATAGATCGCAAAAATACCTCAGTTGCGGAGAGAAGTGCACATTATCTCCAAGGTTGGAGTTGGCATGACGCTGGTAGACTCATCATCCTGAGTGTTGATGCTGGGTTGTCAATTGGAAACTAATTAAACATAGTTGATGTGAGAAGTTGTCCATGGTTAGACTTGGTGCAACACTGTGAGATTCGTTAGGCTGTGTGTTGATATTATCGAAGCTGTCGCAACCCGTGAGAATCCCCTTGTCTCGATAGCATATTTGGAATAGCTGGTAAGGTCCTGACCGTTCTCATGTGTGATTGCATTAATCATGAGCCCATCCTACTTCCATGTGCATATCTTTCCGGCTTACATGATCCACATGGCGTAACACCACTTCCTATATATCACCGATTTTTATACTGTAGTGAGTCGTGTTTGTCCCACTTCTTTCAATTTAACACAAAGGCTTGTTATATGGATCATAATTTCAACAGAAAAGGTCATGGGGAGACAAAGGAACTAAATGAACTTGTTTGTTATTAGTAACAGCACAGGCACATCGACACCTTTCTCAAAGACGATATCTCCACGCAGGATGCCGATCGCCCAACTTGCGCCTCCGTGCTACCTCGTCCTCCTCCTTCCACCCCGTCGCCCACTCATCTCTCCCACTCGCCAAGGTCTTGTCGTCTCCATTTGCATTCAGTGCGAGACGTACATCACGATGTGAGTTCTGTCTATACATGAGGATCCACAATGCAATGCTCGTCAGTGCGGTGAGCACCGTATATCCGAGTGCAATTATCTGTAGTGTGGGGCCGAGTCGGCGACAATGGTATATAAGAAGATCTGTGGGCTTACATTCGGTGTCCGATAATTGTGAGCGGAAAGTGTAGGTTGGTAGATGAGCACCCCTGTTTGTAATGCGTCAAAATTTCAACTGCTTGGAAGAAAAGCGCTTACCAGTGATAGCTCCCAAGTCCCCGAGGCTAATCTGCATGGCTAGTACCACTGCCTATATTGTTTTAGGGTAGGCTTCGGGTGTTATCGTTATAACTTATACTCACTCGTTTTGTCTGAGCTGACACGTTTTCACCTGAAAACATAGGTGAGTCTTCATTCTGTTGGCAGCCCCCGAATGGATTCAAATTTAGGGAGAGCTCACCTGGCCAAGAGAGAATCATGGCATTTGCGGTGTATACTCCAGTGACAATGATGAATGACCCTACGTATTGTGGACCAGCATTGGTTGTAGTAATTCTGATATATTAAATCAATCAGGGGTTGAGAGATATCATCGCCGTTCATACCCACAAGACAACATAACCAATCATGGCAAGTACGGAAGAACCGAAGATGAAAGGTGCCTTGTGTCTTGCATTATTGGAAACCCATACAGTACTCATGGAAATTATGAATGCAAGCTAAATCATAACCCGAGATGAGTATCTTCTCTACCGCTCACACCGGCCAACTTACAACGTAAGGTGGGGTACTTAGAAGCTGTTACAATGGGTGAATTAATAGTTCCCAACCTACCATTAGCAATCGGGCACGCACCTGTGCCTTTTAAAACCGTCAGACACAAGTATACAACTCGACCCAGTGAGAGAGACGTCACCTTCCAGGTTGCGAATCCCATGTTCTTGATAATAGTGGGTAGAAAGAGTGATATAGAGTATAGCGTGAACGCACTCCCATGAAAAAGAAGGGCATACATATATGCTAACGGATCAGACAGTGCTTGTCGTACACCTCGCCAGTTAAATGGCTCCAGATCAGCGCTATCAGCGTCACGTCGAAGTCGGGCTAGCAACTGCGCTCGTTCGTTGTCTGTCAAGAACCCAGCATTCTGGGGCCACGTTGGGACGATGAAGTAGGCGATGATGGATACGACAATAGTCAGGAGTCCTTCAACGATGAATATCCACGCCCAGCCTGGCTTCCTTCCACCTTGAATAAGCCCTAACCCGTACGCGAGAATCCCTCCAAACCCGCCTGCCATCGCAGCACCCGAGAAGAAAAACGCTACACGAATAGAGCGTTGTTCGCGGGTGTAGTACAGGGAGAATACGTACGTAACACCGGGGAAGAAGCCAGCTTCCGCTACTCCAAGGAAGAACCTAACAGCATAAAAGCCAGCCTTGTTATGCACAAGCCCTTGGCAGACAGAGACAATTCCCCAGACGAGCGTAAGACTGGGTAACCATATATTAGGTGAAGTTCGCTTGAGCATGATGTTTGCCGGAATCTCGAATAAAATATCTTTTTTTGGATCAGCAAGTGCGTCAGCTAAAGAAACTTTGCTACGTACATCCAATAAAGTATAGGGCCAGTCCCACTGTGTCAAGAGATATACAATCATAGGGTAGTGATAAAAAAGAATGCGAGTACCATTATATTCTCCTCCAACCAAGTGTACCTTTGTAGAAAGTCCATCTAGGCTGGCATTTCCAACATTAGACCTAAAACCCATGGAAATTTCGTGCCTCATCCACAAAAGTCGTACGGCATCACGCACCGATCCAAAAACGAGAGAAGATAAAGCAATGTGAGAATCGGAAGGAGTTTCAAATCGAGTTTATGGGTCAACATCCATTCAGAAGTTGTATTTCCTTTACTCCTAAAAACAGAGTTGGGGTCGTTATCATAGACCTTCTCAAGGTGTGTCTCTGTTGGACCCATGGCCAGAATAACAAGACTGATGGATGCGAAAAACCGATCTATCGACCACAATATATCTTCTTAGAAATTGGGAATAATGGCAGTATTGGTTGTTCCAGAGAACAGGGTCACCCATATAGGCACCGCATTTAAATGGTTCGCGTAGATAAGATATCATATGGCGTGCTTGCGGAGGACCGTCACATCATTTTGAACTAAGTCTTTATCCCAAGTCATCAGATGTGCTCTCGACATTGAGCTGCAGCATTCATATCATTTAGAAACTGTTGGAAGTGCTCACAAATGGAGGTTGCGAGATCCGTTGGGGTGTCCAAGACAAGATAAATTCGAGCATATCTTATTGTATTATATTTTTTCAAAATCGCGGTGATGGAAATGGTGTCAATGGGTAATTCGACAAGATATAATTAAGCTAGCCCAGGCTGGTGGCTCATCGAAATAAGCGAACAAAACCCGACGATGAGCCAATTTCTCAGTTACGTAACACTCTTATCAAGTAACTCTTCCACAAGCCAAACTTGGTTTTCACAACGAGTCTTGAAGCTTGAGGTTGTTTCAGAAGACACGTTGAAGAGCCGTACTTCAAAGCGCCGAACCCAGCTATGAGTCTCCTGGTGAGTTACCAAGGCTGTAAACATCGGATCGATGTAAGGTATCATTCAAGGTTTTGCTCAGTTTCGTATATGCCTCCCTAGTCAAGTTGTCGTTGACACATTTTTTCTCATGAGTAAAGGAGGGTTTATTTCCCTTCTTGTTGATCTTGTGATTCTGTTGCCACTAAAATCCAATTCGAGCAACGTATCACTTATTTTCGAATCTGTGCATAACTTATTAATCATGGCAATCCACGGTACATCCTTGTATGTGATCCACTGAGAGAAGTATTCTGACAAGAGCATCGTCAACACATGCTACATAATTGTCAGAGCAAGTCCCGGAGGAGTATCTTCTCATCTTCTCATCCTTCGAAAGGATATTCGCTGTCAAAGCGGAATTAGTATACATCGCTGCCCGCAAGCAACGGGCACCGGTGTGGATAAGCGTGGCTTTATGGTTTTCTCCTGCAAGATCTGCCTGCTGAAACTCAATTGCATTAATGAGCTCTCGTCCGTGTGATAGTAATGCAGAACGGACGAATTCTTGAGAACGTTCTGGGAAGTGCGCCGCATATGCAGAGAGAAACTCTCTAGTGAATAAAGAGATTGTCATTGATTGGTCTCGTGGGGTAAGAGGAGAAAGAAGAGGTAGATGAAGGTGCGCAGCTGTGGTCCTCAAATTTAGTCACAAAAAAAACTATGCTCTAAGGATAGACACACTGAACATGCCTAATTCACTACCAGCGGATGATTTTCCAGCATACTCCCAGTCCACGAGACCTACGAAATGTTCTCCGATTAAAATACTCCCGGGCCAAAGATCAACCATTCCAAAACATGTTTCTTTCTTCTCCAAAGCCATATCCTGCACTACGTTCCTCCCAAGAATTTCTGCGTCGGAGATGGCCTCCAATGCAAGCAATTTTCCCGGCAGGGAACCAATAAGCTCTCGAATTGCATGTGAGCCTTCTTGATTATTAAACGAAAAAAACATATCTTCAGATACACCACGCGTAGAGTAATGGAGGTCCGCAAGAAAATTCCCAAGAATAGTAGCAAAGTGTAAAGTGGCTTCTCCAGAATGTGATTTTAGGTAGTCTAGCAGAGTTGGAAGGCGACCAAGGTCAGACATAATCAGAACGTTTTTCTCCTTATCATGGTAGAAAACCTCTGGTATTTGGATGTTGGGATGTCTGCGTGCCACGTCGGTAAGTCTGAGCTCCGTCGCATGTCCATGTGCAAATAGTTCAAGCGCATGTGCTTCTATGTCTTGTCTTCTAGTAGATAATGGATGGGCCGGTCCGAAAGATGCAATGTATGGCGGCGCATGCTTTACTATGACGCTACGCTTTGTAACGTTAGAGGACCAAAGACATATGGGTTCATGAAATATAACTCGAGCCGTATGGTTCGTTAGGCCTCCATCCAGAGGCTCTATAGAAATTAAGTTGGTGGAGATCTTCAAGAGGGTGCACAAATATGAGGCGAATGGGAAACTATCAGGCAAGACAGCAGAGTCGTCAGGGTGTTCCTGAGGGTTTATATGGGCGCGTGGGGGTACATCTGGTCATTATCTGATCAATTTCATATTTTTGTCCCTTCGTACGACTTCCTTCAACAAACTGTTGAGACCCCTCGAACCACAAATTATAAGTTACAACTATGAAGCAACCACTAACTTGGCAAGGTGATCCTCTAACTAATGTCACACGAATTTCGGCCTGTCCTTATTCAGGTGGCTCATGATTGTGAAGTAGTTGTTGATGTTAAAGATGTTCTGTAGTCCACAGTTCAACATATTTCACCATAATCGACCACAGATTTTTTCTAAAGCTCTACCGTCAAACTTTCATTTGGATTTATTAGTTTCCCAATATTTATTAGCAAACTAAAATATGTATCTAATATTTTTAACTCAGTTTGTTAGTAATTATTAGCCAACTAATACGCCCTCTTGTGAATCACCAAACGATTTTAACCCAGAGATTCTTTGCCTCTAGTTCTTCGTGCCTAATTCTTTCCTGGATCGGACGATTAGTCTTGCAGTGTGACTAACTTCCATCGTTCTCAAAAGGTAATGCAATAAAACCAGGTCCTGTGACAATCAAAGTATCATTGTTCTTGTTCTTCGCATGTGTATTCTCTCTGGTCACATTGGTAGCCGAAGTGACGAACGATGCGCTGTATTCTTTGCCATATACAACCAAGTCTCTCATGCCACCAAACACCGAACTCGTAACCAGCTGTTTCCGATGGATGCCAAAGGTGCTCTGGATTGGATATTCCTTCACAGTCACATGGTCAACGTCCCCTTCAGACAGTAAAGGTTTGAAATTACACTGAGGAAGGGGACTCTGTTGTGCATTGGAGATACGACTTGATTGGGCAGGTGGAGATATGACAGCCAAGATACAGAAATTGAACTTCCACGCCAATGACTCCACTTCTTCACCCATGCATACCCTTGCCCGTGATATTCTGAAAAAGATGCAGGGGAGGCATGTCACCATCGAGATAAGAGATGCTGTGATCTGGACTGAGTCCTACGTGGGATCCGGATCAGACAGTTTCTTTGGCAATGTGAACGTGGACACAGTCCACCTCAACAAACTGGTTTTGCAAATCAATTTGTTGAACTCAGCCAGAAAAAAGTGCATTGTCCCAATTCTAGTAAACTTCATGGTTATGCATTCCACTCGGGTTCTCTGCGCGCCATGTTCTGCTTAAAGATGGTTTATAATGTCTCGAGTGCATCCAGGAGCGACGTCATGCTTAAAATTGTCATGGCCTGCTACCCAACTTCGGCCAAAGCACAAGTACAGCAATAGGATGGCAGCCGTGCGCCCCACAAGAAGGAGTTATAATAACTTGGGATAAAAAGGCTGGTGTGCGGGTTTCCTTACATCTTCTTACAGACAACTAACTCTTGTTGCTTCCCATGTAGAGAAGCATTAAATGATGATCGATGTCTGGTCAAGAGTGACGATTCCACGTTACCTCACCTCGCTGGGTCAACGCGCACTACATCACTTCACAGGCGGACAAAGATCCCCAAATAACTTGTTGCAGAGACGTTTTACACTCGGCTGTTATTCATCTCCAGTCTGTTAGCATTTCAAATTTGCAGGAAGGTACCAACATGTATCATACCGCTTCTCCGGGAACAAGTCTCGTGTGAATCAAGCATGGCCGATCTGCATGTAGTGCACCCCTGGAGGTATATATCAGACCCCTCTAGAATTTTAGTTTGTCTACCTTGTGGAGGAGCGGAGGCTCGAGGATATTATGGATGCTAACAGGAAGGCGAAAGAGTCGAATTATGGATTCCAAAGAAAAATAAATTGCGATGTAACCCAGTTGCGACATGCCCCTAACATGAGCACGATGGAATTAATGTGTTCCTTGAGGTAAAGATAGACAAACTCCGACAACCTCGGCCGGCAACGTGTAGTCAAGGTGCCCATCGAAGGTGCCTCAACGGCTACCCCTACCATAGGCTTGAGGAAGTTATTTAAAGCTTCAAACTCAGGTTATTTAAAGCCCCACCCTATCACCTTCCTAAAGATACCTTCTTATTCTGCACTACCATGGGTTATCTGTCTACCGTTCCGTCTGACGCGAAGACCAAGGGCCACAGCATCGAACACGAGCACTTCTTATCGACAACTGTCTATGGATCCGACTACGCGGGTATAAGTAGGCCCCGGTTCGAACTATCCGAAGAAGAGATGCCTTCGAGAACCGCTATGCGCCTGGTGCACGATGAGTTACTGATGGTAAACAGGTAAAACCTTGCCATGATTAAGGCTGATAATGCCCTTTCGTTTTCAAGGACGGTAATCCTGCACTCAATCTGGCGTCTTTCGTAACAACGTACGCCATGCGTAAAACAAGCGAACCAAACATTTCTCATGTTATAATTAGATACATGGAAGAAGAGGCAGAGAAACTCATGATGGAGAATTTAAGCAAGGCAGGATTTCCTTGCCGATCATCATTGCCCGCCCCTGACACCAGCCCTTCCCCTAAAATAGAACTTTATCGATCTCGAAGAGTACCCGGCGTGCGGTGAGATCGAGACACGTTGTGTGAACATAATCGCCAGGCTTTTCAATGCGCCACTTGACAATCCTGCCTCGGAGGCAGTCGGTGTGAGCACTATCGGTTCCAGCGAGGCAATCATCCTTAGTGTCCTTGCCGCGAAAAGAAGGTGGCAAGGTGTGCGCACTGTCTTTGCATGTAAGAATCGTGTTTGAAACGCGTCATTAGAGGCGCGCAAGGCTGCTGGTAAACCTGCTGACAAACCGAATATCGTCATGAATGCCGCTGTGCAGGTCTGCTGGGAGAAGGCGGCTCGTTATCTCGAGGTCGAAGAGCGATACTGGTATTGCACCTCTGAGAAATATACCATCGACCCCCAAGAGGCCGTCGCACTCTGTGATGAGAACACCATCATGGTATGCGCAATCCTCGGAAGCACCTATACCGGAGAATATGAGGATGTTAAGACACTTAACGACCTGCTCATCATGAAGAATAAGTCTGAGGGCTTGAATATCCACATTCATGTTGACGCTGCTAGTGGAGGGTTCGTAGTGCCATTTGTGAAACCTGATCTCGTTTGGGACTTCAGGCTGCCTCTTGTGTGTGGAATCAATGTCTCAGGACACAAATATGGGTCAGGCTCCTCCACGACTCACGATGATCTTCAACTCACAGAAATATGCAGTCTTGCCTATGCTGGTGTTGGTTGGGCGATATGGCGCTCTAAAGAGTTCCTTCCCGAATCCATCCTGTTTACTGTCAATTATCTAGGATCTCCGCAGGCACGTTTCCCTTTCTGGCTATAGCTGTTTTCATACTAAAATGCAAGAATCAAGGTTTCTTTTACTCTCAATTTTAGTAAAAGCGCTGTACAAGTGATTGGCCAGTGTATGCTTATGCTTTTGCCAGCATCCGATACGATTCCGAGATTCACACCTTTCTGTTTAACCTAAATTTAGACTACCAGCTGTTGCGCCTCGGAAAGGCAGGTTATAGGGCCATCATGACGAACCTCACTAGAACCTCAGACTACCTCGCTGAATCGATTGCTGCCATCAGTGGTGGTGAGAAGTTCGTTCTCATGAGCAAGACCGGTGGTGACGGATTACCACTCGTTGCATGGAGGCTGAAATATCCAGAGGCATACGACGGTAATTCCATAGTTCTTTTTTTGCTTCTAGAAACTCAGGCTAAAATCAAAATGAAATATCCAGAGTTTACGATTGCTCGCAGCCTTCGAGCTCGAGGATGGATCGTGCCTGGTATGCTCACGCTTCGTCTTCATCTGATCACGTGGAGTATCTGTTATTCACACGTCGCGCCATTGTAGCGTATACGATGGCCCCTAACGCAGGAACCCTAAAACTCCTCCGTGTCGTGGTGCGTGAGGATTTCAGTCGTCATCGATGTGAGACATTCATCCGCGACCTGCACGAGGTACGTGTGGCGATCTACCCACCTTTGATATAATTGAACTGGCTGCTGATGATTCGCAACAACTTTCGCATGGTACCTAACATGCTTAGACTGTGCATTCCCTGGACAGTACACCTAAAGAAGTCATAAAGCACATGGCGGTGACCCATGCAGGGGAAAAGCAAATAGCCAAATCAAAGTCCATCAAGTGGGTCAACATCTTTCAACCTCATTTATTATATTTTCTCTTTTCGCGGTTGTGGACACGGCTGGAACTTTTCAATTGTTTGCGCAGGCACAGACACCATGAAAAACACTCCCTTGCAGGCAAGCATGGCAAGACGCACGGCGTGTGTTAATGACATATTTAAAGCGTCCCGTAATCCGTAATACGGAAGACAACGAAATTGACATTACCACTTACTGGCATAACCTGGCTATGTACATGTGAATTCTAGGACTTGAATCCTATTCGTGAAATACTTTTGTATCAAGTGCGTTTGTTTATAGCCCCCGACCCCTTTGGGCTGTATGGAACTGCGGAGTCGTGTGCTTAAGGTTGTCCCATTTCCTGGCAACCCTGTACTTCGAAAAATGACAAAAGGCTTCTTGTCATTCAATCTTTTTCCGCTTCGAATGGCGCCATGCTTCTTCCTATATTTCCCCTTAAGTTTCTCGTCATCTTGAGATAGAATTCGGGATCACGGTCCTAGTTCAAAGATGGTCCAGCCCATGCCAGTTTTTTCTTCTAAACTTCGTATTTACGTACACCTGACTTCCCAGTAATTAAGAATTGAGAGCCCTTCCACTCTCAACACAAATAAAAGTTTCTGATGTGCCATGAAAGAGGCCTTTCTATGAGTGTAGCCTTGTGATTACGGCGAAGTCGATTGTCAATACACCACTCTGGAAACAGCGACTATCTCAGAACATTCGGCGTATACTTAGATTTACCATACATCGGTAATGACGTTTTTCATCTAAATTTATCCTAATGACTGGTGCGGACTGCGCAGAAGCTGAGGCCTGAACGGAAATATATCTCACGATAACCGGCGATCCTTCATAATAACGTCCGCTAGAAAAAATCTTTTTGGACCGTATTTCCAAAGCCAATGACCAGCGGCTCCCTCTCAAGACCAGGGTCCAATGCTTATACGTAGGTACCGAAATGTCCTCAAGTATTTCATTCGTTGTAAGAAACTCGAAACCTAACCCCAACCAGCCATTTCTGACCTTCAGACACGTATCATGACCTGCGAGTCTCTGCCTCGCACGACCATGGTAGAACCACTCTCGGTGGCATGTTGCAAGCCCACGTATTGGTTGGCGTCACCATCACGCAAAGTCTCACCCCAAATGATCGGAGACCGAGTCCCGCACGTCTACATCTCTCTCTTATTTGAAATAGGGGCCACACACCCAATCATGGTATGACCAATACGACCCGGGGGCCATTGTTGGTATAGAACCTCCTTCAATATAAGGAGTTCTTTCTGGAGGTGGCTCTGTATTCTTCTGGAAGTCAGTTGCAACATGTCAACATGGTGCAGTGTCTATGGCCTTGTTTCCCTTTTGCCCCCCTTCTCTCATTCACACTCCCACCCAACAGATACACCCAAAAAAAGTTTTTTGTCTTTTTTTTTTTTGTTTTCCCACAAGTGATACCACAATTTCCAGTCGTCTGCTCAAGGCTGCAAATTCATCCACCATAAGCGGATCTCCTTTTCATTTCTTATTATTTCTTGAAGGATATATTTTTATGAAAGTAAATAAAAATTACGTGCATTGAAACCGTTATCCTTCACTTCCCGAACTTAATATAAATGAGTGCAAGAATTGTTTAACCATTAAATATTAACTTTGTTACATTGAGCCGCTATGTTACTGCGTCGTTTTTTTTTTCTTCCGTGTGAGTAAAATATGCAATAGATTGTCAAGAAAAATAAGGGTTTCAAGCCATGGGCCATAAAGGGAACTACGACTTACTGCATGCCGTGCAGAGTCGTTCAAGACAACTTCTATCTTGCTGGCCCTGTACGCGAGCGGTCATGCGGGGTACGGCCTCGTGGAAATACGCTATTTTGGTGCATTCTGTATATCTTCTTAGGACTAAGCGTATGCTGCTTCGAATTCACCGAAGGAACGCAATTATTAATCAGCTTTTACATGACACTTTGTTTTCTTCTGGAAGTTAGGTCATCCTTCGAGATAAACCGGCGGATCAACGTCAACCAATACCTGTTAATCATCCTGCGCTCAGAACTCAGAGCTCGCCTAGCCGCGAGAACACAACTCATATGATCTTTATCAATGACAGACTTGATTATTCTGCTACTATAGTGTACATATATACACTAAGTGACAATCAATCTTTAGCCAAGCGCTCTGGAACCGAGATCTGCCACATATGCCAGCAATCAGTGTCAAATTACCACCGTCTTAAAATTAGATGAATCGAATGTAACTCTCAATGGAGGTTGAAGTTGAAGTTTCGACTTCGGACGGCTTGGAAGGGCCGGACTTCACAGCCACAAACTCGTGTATAGTGCATTGCTCGCAAGTAAGATTAAGGCCAAATGTCTATTTTCTATGCACCCCGATACATTATAATTAATTAATTATCCGACATGTGTGTTGGAACTTTATAGATGAGAGGTTAGATCATAACAGTTGGCTAAATGATACGTCCGTATGTCGACCCGTATAGGTCATCCCTGATCCTCGCAATATTTCAGGCGACATAAAATTTCAATGTCAAGTACATTTATAGTTACATCCAGGGATAGTGTTCGTGTATAACATCTTATCGTGCCCAATCATAAGTCGTAATGTTTGTTGTATGTCGTAATGTCTTCCAAGCTTACAGCGCCACCCGAAATGCTCCCAAGGCTCGTCTGTCCTCGGGGGTCAGAGGAATATAAGGTTTAGGAGAGTCAGAAGCGAATGATGGCTGGGAGGACTGTCCAGGATGATGAGGATTCGGAAAACGCGCAGCTTGGGGCATATGCATGTGTGATGTGATGTAGCTGTGACCTACTCCAGGAGTATAAGCAGTAGAAGTATGAGTGCTATTGGGACGAAAATGCGAATTTGAAAAATTTCTGACCGTAATTTGCATGTGCTTGCATCGATGTCATGGGATAAGAAAACGGTGCATTAGTCGGAAAGTCGTGTCTATAGGTAGAAGGATGTGGAGAGTTGCCAACTTCGCGATGTCCGTCTTCCTCATCGCCCGCATCATGGTCTGGAAAATTATGATTCCCCTTAGTAGAAAAATACATTCCTTTTGGAATGCGAATTCGTCGAAGGTAGTCATAGTCTTCTACGACAGGTAGGCGAGTATAATCAGAGCCCTGGGATCCCAAAGAATGTTAATATTGTTCATGTTGGGAATAAATGAAATCACTCACAGAGAAATAAGCCACTAGATGCCACTTCCGAGATCCCTTTCCGATGTTGACAAAAATGGAGTAGGTTTGCTTTGTCAAACCATCTGACTTTGATGGGCGGTCCTGCCTTCGTGAGGGAGATGGAGGAGGAGCTGATGGATCCCCATGTCTGTACGCTCTGTAAATGATGGAATGCGATGAATTAAAATACAGGCAGAAGGTGTGAAGGAGAAGGCAAGACAGACCTGCGAGCAGCTTTTGCTTCCTTTTCCTCCTTTGTAGTAGGTTCCTTCTCCTCGTAATAAAGAAATGGTTCCTTACAATGTCGTTCAGTACAACGACAGAGAAGCCTTGACACTGATAGCAACACACCCTCATTCGACTTTGAGACCTGAACACAGATATTTTTGACATCTCAGTGAAGGCTTGCCGCGGTAACCTTTGTGTTACTGTACCATCGACGTCCATCGGTCCACCTCTCGAGTCCACCTTTTTGATCTGTTTCCTCCCACACGAAAATCTCACCGGAGCGAAGAATGTCGCGTTCTGTTGGTCCGAGACGGCGGCGGATCATGGGGAGGATGTTGAGACGGACTGCTTCAAAGACCACTTGGGCATCCGACGCATTTCGTATGTCTATATCGCATTATCAGACTCCAGGTCGACACGTTGAATTACAAACAGAAAATGGGCTGACGTAGACAAGGATGGGTGGTGTGCCGACTTGTGCGAGAAATGGTGCTATTATTGGCGGGAGAGGGGTTGGACATTGAGAGCGCCATTTAGATAGGAGGGATCAGGAAGGTTTGAGGTGGGGCGAGGTTCACCAGAGACACCCATCTAGAAGTGTTTCAGGGGTTTTAAAAGAGCCAAAAGTGAATTATGACCGCGGGACAAACCAAACAATAGGATCAACTTATTTCAACCTCAAACGCATCGAAAAAGTGCGCCGGAACCCAGAACCGTTACCACGGCCCAAATACGATTTGGGCAAGCGTCTGACATGACCCAGATGATTGGGACAGGACCGGAAAGGGTAAAGCAAGGGTCAGGTTTAGGACAAGGACCGGACCTAGCATACTTAGTTGTGAGACGGAGAAATAACCGCTTGGAGGATTATACTGAAGAAGCTCACGTAAAGGCGGAGGTATTTATTACCCGATAAGGAGCGAGGGTACCCACGCTAGACAGCACTTGCGTGAGTTACCTAAGAACAGGCAGACACATGTCTATTTACACATCCAACCCCACGGTGTCGGATCCCTAGTATACCCGCCGAAAAGGTGTAGATTTCACATGGTGGAAAGATAGCTTCAATTCGATCATGGTAATCAGGGAATCTCAAGACTTGGAGGTTATGTTCCGATGCCTACCCGAGGCGCCCTGTCGACGACAGCTGGGAAGATCTGCTCAATTTGACTTCGGTAGTCGGTTGGGGTTCTATCTGTCAAATACCATAACAGTCCATTTAAGCACCGTGATAACGACTCGTGACGAATGTGCAGCTAAGAAAATTTCTTGGTTATTGTGGATCTTGAACTAGCCCAAACAGGGCTGCCAAGATTGAAACCATAGCTGCGCTCACCACGTTCTGCCCTGCCTGAAACACACTTGGCAATTTTTCATCAATATCGCTTGGATATGACCCGAAGATAAACAAATGAGCCTTTGGTGGCCCTAACCGAGGCGTCTCGGATAGAAGGTGATTCATAGATATCCTGAACTTTGCATTTGCTTCGCCGTTACGGTGTATGGGAGAAGATGACTTCCGGTGGCCCAGGACAGGCCCGGCTGGCGAATCAGAAAGAGTCTCGTGGCCGCTGAGGGGCCTGTCGGGGAGCGGGTGGGGCATGGCCTAGAGAAGGGTCGACTGCATGTCCAATTCCTAGCCGCCATCTATGCTTCCGAAGGCTAGCTCTCCCGATGCCACCCGAAAGCAAGGTAAAACCTTGCGCATTGATTTACAGTACTACAGCGTCGACGACAGCCTTCGAGAACAGGATAATGGCAACATGACGTGGAAGTGACCTTCTGTCGCGAGAATCAACTACAAGACTGTTAATTGTCCTGCACGACACGGTCATCGGACCTTCAAGCTCGGCAGCCAAGATGCGGTATGCGGAGCTGCAAGTTTAGTCAAAGTGCCACACAGCTATATCTCCTTTTTGGATCAGCAGAAGTGAATCATGCACATCCATTACGTCTTATCACGCAAAAAGTAAAATTTACAAACTTCCAGATACCTCCAGATCCAGAAACAACTGCGTGAGTCATGATATATTGATTTAGCTTGGAGCGAGACAAGGCCACTTTTAAGATCGGCACAAACCTCAATCTTCATGTCCCAAATATTTCGGGTTCGCCCTGTCATTTTATCTTAATTTGACACAAGCCTCAAACTCCGTGACGCAAAACACACCAGGGAGTGGATTGAATAGTCGCGCCGCGACCCATGACCTTTTGATCGATAAGTGTGGACCATCTCCAAAGATGACATCAGATCCACTTACCGGAAAGATCTAGAAGTCCCTAGGAAATGGGAGAGAGTATCGTGTCACACGCCAGATGAACTAGTTCTTCCTGCAAGCATACTGTCACTCACGACTAGCCTGATTCCTTAACCAAACGCAAAGGATAGATTTCTACATGAAAGCACGACTGTCACATCACATTCCCACAGATCTTATATAAGTAACGAGTGTGAAGTCTTGCACTGTTTCCAATTCATATCGCTCATCCTAATTTCCGCTGTTGTACTCGGACCGTTCATGTCATCAAGTCAGGACACTGGCCTATTTATCAATCCTTTCATCACCTACCTTTATATATGTTGCTGAAATTCACAGTACCGAAATACCTATTCTCCGGCGTCTACACTCGTTCTCGGGTTTCCCCACTACACGGCTGTTACAGTAAGGTCACTTCTGGGCGATATTAAATGCTGTGCCTATGTTAAGTCATGTCGTTACATCAAAGCCATACTTTCGAGTACTCACAACAAAAGGATCTGTCATCTGTGTCGAAACCAGCTTCATTGCAATGCGTATCACAGAACCTGCCAGGACACTGATGTCTCGCAGCACCGCTTGGCGCTTCGCGTGTCTTCCCAACCCACAGTCGCGACTCAGGAGCCATAGTGCTATGCCAATGTACTGATGGATATATTATCTAATAGTGTCAAATTCGGCTAACTCAGTAGTCACATCCAGATTCTATTCGCCGACCTTATGGCGACATCGTATAGATATAGATATCGGCACTTGCTTCCCAGGGATATGCAAAAGGGTTTATTCTAGTTGGTATTAGATTCCCCCCTTGCTGCTAATTCGTGAAGCAGATGTCTGCAGCCATATCAGTGGTTAAAGAGAAGACATGATTTTAAGGCAAGGTAACCCTGTGGACGAGGGTACCTTAGAGTTGGCTAGCCTGCCGATGATGGGTCGTGCCTGTTGCTATATAGAGTGCTGCGGTCACTGGAGGGTCCTATTTTAGACTCTGATGCAGTCAGTCAGTGCAAGCTTGTTCCTATCTGTGTTTATTGGCAATTCCATGCTCCAAACGCATTCCTAATCTCCTGTCTTTACGGCAATTCCACCGGGCCAATGACTGACCAATGATGTTCGGGTGTTTATTCAGGGACGCAGCTATCACCTTATACAAACGCATGGGGCCAGCGCTCACTGGTGGCTCCGCTGGCAGAGCGTCAGTTGTCATTCAAAAAGAGAGTTTAAGGCAAGATATGAAGCTGATCGATCGATCGCGTATATCCGCCCTTAGAACATAACACCCTCGGCATGAATTTTCCCGAATCAACCCATTAGTGTAAGGCACGGAGTGTAGCTTCAATTAAGCTCAAAGTTCTTCGATCACGAGCCTTTCTTACGCATGAACGGGAAAAAAAACACCTCTGGCGCGTCAGGGCCCCCCATTCGCACTTTTACTCCCTTCCGTATCTCAGGGAGAGATATTAATAGAATATGACGCAAAAACAATTCATTGATGGCATACCTTAAACGATCCTCACTAGATTATTGACAGTTCGGCTTGATGGATAAGGTGGAAATATTTATCTGTTTTCGATTGTCCGCACGCGTTACTTCTCATGGCCGTGTCAGCTGTATACTTTTGGTTACCGGTTGCCCCTCATTTCGGTCAGGAACTCATAGAATTAGGGAAGTTACGTAAAGGGAAATTGGTAAAATAGAGGATCTCATCTGTCTGTATTATCTTCTTGAGGTCAGCTTAAGCATTAGTAGCTGCGAAGGTTGTTCCAGTAAAAGCAAAGGGCTTCTCAAAGGAACGTAGGATGACAGATGAGTAAGATGAGAGGGTCTAGAATGTTCCATTTTTCCCGTGGCACTATTGCACATGTCAGGGTGTTTTATCATTACTGTTATCGACACGAACCATGTCTTGTGCCAAGTGCTCAGGTTTACACTTCAGTCACTCTACATTGAGTCACTCTTTCTCAGAGAACGAGATCGCATCTCCATTAAGCTCGTGTGAAGTCATGAAGTTCGCAGGTAAAACTAGAAACCATGGATTGGCCGACGATGGGATTGATCTTTCTCTAAGAATGAAACCGGCATTAAACAAGTGAAGTGAGCTTCGAAATACAAATGGAAGCACCATATCGGAAATTAATCATACTCGAGAAGGGTTGGTTTTCCCTGAGAGCTGACAATGAGCTCATGATAGTCCTTTGATATCCAGGCTAAGAATGTCCTCGTGTTTAATTTCCTTGTACTTCCCAATCGGTTCCTGATCTGTGATTGAAAATGGATACTGAGCGCTGACGCGTCCTGCGGCAGCATGAATATCCCAAGCCTCCCTGAGAAGCCGGGATGCTGGTCAATCGTGATCGTGGTTGGAATTATACGAGTTTATCGAGTTATCCTGAACACAAAATAAAAATATTTAATGCGATTGGGGTTTTCCTATTTCAATGGTAAATTTCATAGATTGCATGTCTGACTATGGAACCAGGCTCACGTGTTCGGGGTTTAAGAAGGGTAGGTATTCTGGTCGCTCTCAGCCCATAGCATTATTAATAACTCAGCTTGAAGATGTAATGTGAGCCAGGCCAGGCCAAGCCTTGAGCCTGGAATTTTGATGGCTTGGACACAGTACTGAGCAAGCCAGATATACCCTGATCACTACTCCAGTAGAGATTAGATATATAGATATATAGATATTGTTATTATATAAGAGCCCCAAGTTTTTATGTTATTGTTGAAAATTTATTTTTATCTCCAGAAAATACTGGCATTATAGCCACAAAGAAATTCAATGCTGTCAAGACCTCACCTAAGGTTTCAGACTTTGCTCATACAGTGGTTCAGAAAAAACTGTTCTAGTCAAGGGTTGATTCTTTAATGTCCTAATTTGACACAAGCTCAGGTTTGAAGACTTTGGTGAGGTTTGGGATAGGGCTTGACTTTAACTTATATGCTATGCCCTCCTAGCCTAGTGATTACTAATTCCAGATAGCAAGGTTTTACAGAAGAGCAAGCCTCTAATATAATTATTTGGACTGAGAAATACTAGCTGAGGTACATATCTTTTACCTCGCTAGTATTTAAAATTGGCTGGAAAAAGGACAAAGGGAAAATCTAGCTAGGAAAACAAGAGTCAGAGAATAAGGGGACATAAAATGAAGGGCATGAGTGGAAATTAGAACCAAGGTTTCTAATAAAATGAATGACTATCAGTAGATGGAGGAATATTCATACAAGATTCAAAAGCTATACTAAAAAAAGGAAAACTTAGTTACTAAGTGGAAGGGTCCTCAGGCAAGGTCCTGATAGTATCTCCCCCCTTAATGGCTGAGGCTATGAGACCAGAATAGTAAACCTCAGTCAGAGATGAATTGGAGTTTGAAGTCTTAATTAAGATATATAAAGCTAGGACTGTTAGGTGAGATCAAAGAACCACTCTTGCCCTTTTGATATTATTGTCAAGAAAAGTTGATACCTGAGCCTATTGCAACATTGCTGAAAGTACCTGAATGTCATATTGATAATTCCTAACCCTCTGTCTGTAATAGTGAGGATAGTGTTAGCAAGCCATCCTCAAAAATGCCAAAGCATTTATGCTTAGTGATAATCATAGTGATGCTCTCTACATAGACACACAGAAACCATAGATTGGGGATCAATGTATAAGGGGAATAAGGTAAGTAGCAAATTTTATGTGATCTCAGTGAGGAGGCTAACTGAGGTTTAGTAATTTTATGTGATCTCAGTGAGGAGGCTAACTGAGGTTTAGTATCTTTGTCTACAAATGTGTATACTATAAATAACCAGGATATATTTATGGAATATTATAGTTTCCCAAAGGTTAGACAATTGTACACTTATTGTTAAGTCTAGAGTTGGAAGATGTTATGTCCAAAGGTTTCTTGGGGGTCCAAGTGTCAGGGGACCACCTGTTCCGCAACCTGAACTGATACCAAACCAGTTCACCTATACTGATGGTGACTAAGGTGAACCAAACATACATACGAGAAGAGCTACAACAGCCACTTGATCCAACCATGCAACATATTGAACCAAGCAGCCAAAGTATCGGCCTGAGTGCTTGAACATCAGATACAAGTTGTGGGGCCAGCATACCTTAGGGCCCAATCAAGGGGTAAGGTATGCTGAGGAAGTAGGAACTGGACAATGAGTATTTAGATTGCATAGCTCACTAGCAAGGGACCCTAAGTTTTCCCCCTTGCTAGCCTTGGTTGCATGACTTTGTTAAGTGCGTGCACAACACGCCCTTGGTTCGGGTGGTTCGGCTCGGTCCAATGAGCCGAAGACTGACGTGGCATTGGCT
>QFEC01009212.1:0-19845 GCA_003316585.1 Gomphus bonarii
GATCACTTTGCTACACATGCAAAGTGGTTGACAAGGGTAATCGAAATGAAAATAATACTGGATATAACGTCATGGGAAGAATGGATCGAAGAATCTACCGTGTTGAAGCATAAGGCGAGAAGCAGAAAATCGAAATGGGGAGCCCACCTAAGGAGACCGGCTCTACCACAGCATGAACGACATGAACAAGACGATCACGTTGTGAGTTCGATGACCTCGGGAAGGAGCATGCGTCTAATCTATGCCATCCCAGTCTTCTAACAATAATCTTCAAGGCGAGGTGGTATTTTTTATTTAAGGTTCAACCCATATTCGGAGTACTAATGCCCTCCACACAGTCAAGCAACATCTCTGATACACAATCCGACGAAATGCCCTCAGACATAGACCACTCTTCACCATCCTCCTCTAGCTCAGATGAGGACGGGCAACAGTACGTCTTTCCACCTGCACTTCGTGCACGCACGCACCGCGGCCTATACAAACCAATGCCCGTTCCCACGTGGTATTGGGAATGCGATATCGGAGAGGATTGCCCTTTCACGATCGATCTCGGGAGCCAGGAGAGGCGGGACGCCGATGCGCCGTGCATGGAGCCACTCACTCCAAGGCAGAAAAGATATTTGAGGTCCACGACGTGGGGACTCTATGATAAGAGGCTTGGGAGAATTTGGAAGAAGATGTGTCAAGCACATATGGACTGGCATTGGAGAGAGGTGGGATTAGTTTTGGATCATAAGAACAAGAGAGTGTATGGGGTGGAGGAGGAGGAGGAACGAAAATCATACAAGAGATCGAGCTGAAAAAATAATTGCAATTCCTTCGACAACATCAAAGGTATTGTGATTTTGTCTTGGTAGTTTATACCTTTTTTAACTGAAATTAATTCATAGACTTAGAACGAACTATACTCGTTAAAAAATGTTCTTTTACGATGCGGCTCAATAACAAGCTATTTCAATTTCACAGTAAACGCTCTAGACACAGGTACATCCACGCGGGCTGCTAAGACTTTGCGTCCAGAATGATAAGACACAGTTAGCTCCAAACTGCTTTCCATCCAAGGTCACGGAATGCGCCTCCCGCAGATTCAGGAAGGTTACCTGTGCAAACTCGATGTCTGTCTTGAATCCGAAATCCTCCTTTACTGTTAATTTTGATCCTGAAAACGCGAATGCAACCTGTGTGAACACTTTCTGCACAAAAGAGAAGCCGTCGTCAATGTATAAAGATCCCGACGCAAAACCGTTAGGCCCTGGCGCAACGATTCCAAAGATCTTGGTACGAATGTGGGTAGTAGTCATGGCACTCTCGATTCGCAATGGAAGAAACACACCCGAGCGTATGTGAACGGGTGTGAAGTTAGCTTTTTGTTGATATTCAGCTTTAGTGTCAAGCCAACATCATCATAGAAAAACGATGCTGTGAATGACACGTTCCGAGTAGATGTTCTATCCCATTTCGGTTCAAATTCTGTTTCAATTTGAAGTCTAATATATATATGACATTGGCATGGCAAGAGACTATGCCATTGAGAGGTCACCAAACTTCTCCTTGTAGCCTGCAGAATTGTGTTTGTCAGCGTCAATGTTGATGAGTTGGTGGCTAGTAAAATCAATGACAGCGAAGAGTAAGAAACGGTACGTACCCGGCACGGTCCACTTGCCCTTCTTCATCATCGTCTCGACGGTCTGTATGAGATGTGGGTGCGCCTCGCCGACTTGCTCCACCTGTTGATTATCAGTAAAATTAGTGGATTAGATATATCAGACATTAGCACCAAAGGAGGACGAATACAAAAGTGGTACGCCAATGGCGATGAGAGAGATATAAAGGGATAAAATATTGAAATATCTATACGTACACTCAAATCCTCAAACGGTCGGGCCTGCTCGATGTTATCGAGGGTGGATTGGAGCTCCTTGAGTTCCTCATCAATGCGCTGGGCGGTTTCTTCTGCTTTTGCGACCTGAAGGGGGGTTAGCTTTAACAAAAAGTGCAAGAAGGGGAAGAGGAAACGAGAAGAGCTGGGAAATTGAGAGACATAGAGGACACCGTGAAGAGGAAACAAGAAGGTAAAAAGGAGGGTGAAAGTGAAACTGCAAAAGAAACACCCACCGCCTTGGTCTCAAACGCCTCGATGGCCCTCACATGTGCTTGCACATCATAAGTAACAGGCTTAAACCCTTTCAACGCACGCTCCGCCTCATCCACCACTGCCTGGTTCTTAAGCACACTGCGGTAATACGAGATATCGACAGTAGTAGGCTGCGCGGCGAGCGATGCGTGGATGCGCTGCGCTTCGGAGTGGCGTTTCCGGAATGCCTGCAGAGATGAGATCGTTTCTGGATGGAAGATGAGTGATGTTTTTGTGCCGTTAAATGAATGGAGCAGGGGAATGTGAGGGTGAATGGTTTGGGTGAGTGAGTGGAAGGGGACGATGAGGAAGGTGCGGGACTACCTTTGGAGAGACCAAGACTCGAGTAGATTCGGGCGAAATCCTGTGGGGTGGATTGAAGTATTCGTTAATAGCGGATGCGTTCCGTCTCAGTGTAGGTTGAACAACTCACGACGGCCTTGGCCGCTGCTTTGGAGGCCATGATGGCTACACATGTGATTTAGTGATCCATATCCATTGAGGATACATGGACGACATGAGCTACAAGCTCACCTTGAGAAATACTTTGGTGGTATCGGTGTGGTTTTTACTTGTAACGTACCAGAGCTCGGCAAGACCCGTAGGTGACGATCTTGTCATTGCGTGACATTTCGCACTTCAGAAGGTACTTTAGATATGGATCGGTTTACGCCGTGCACGTCAAGACCTACAGAAATTCACGCTAGGCGCATGAACAACACTGTCCATCGAAGAACTGGATATCATCAAACCGTTCTCCACCATTTTTCGAGTTTCCTCGAACATCAAGAATCTAGAATCACTCAGCTCATGCGAAATTTCGATATTGACCTAGAAAGCGATGTTAGCTCTGATCGAATTGATAATACAGACCTTGACGCAAGCACTTTCTCTAGTTCTTTTGACAATATGGTTCCATCCTCTCCCCCAAAGTTTCCACCAGCACTTCAGTCAGACGAGCGACGCTCCAGTCAGGCCTCTGCACAATTGGCACGGCCAGGACGACTCAGTCCATCCATCATTCAAATGATCTTGTCTTCTAACACCTCGACGGTCTCTGGAATTTCTTCCGCAGCTGACACATCTTATGACTCTGGCTTGTATCAATGGCTCGGCGTTGAGATGGGTGCCCCCAGATCTTCTAGTATTCCAGCCATGTTCAGCGATAAGTTTGACGATGGCGCCAACCCTGATTTGTCTATGATGAGCTCTTGTAGTGCATATAGTCAACCTCCACCAAAGCCTCGAATTGTACTCCCCATTTCTCCACCCGCTACAGCGGTACCTCCGTTCTCCAACACCTTAGGGGGAGAGGCAACCGGGAACTCATTTCCTTGTATCCCTGACCTTGCGCCTCATCGACTGGGGTCTATGGAATCAAACGAAATTTCGTTGCCGGATTTTATACCTATGCTATCGAACAACTTATCCCTTCAACATTACATCCCTTCTGCTTTAGTAATGAGGCACTTCCAGGAAGTCATAGATGAGCTCAGAGGTTTGTATGTCCCAAATGACACAAGAAATAATACCCCGAATCCGCGCCGAACGTGTGCCTTTCTGCCTTCAATTCGATCACTACGCGAATCCCGTGTACTCGCACCATCCTGTTTCTCTCGCAGCCGGAGTCCATCACACAACCCGTTAGATTCTGTCACTGCGACTCAAAGTAATCCCATATTACATCCCTCTCCCGCTGCAGACAATAACACCTACAGGAATTTGAAAACGACTCGAGAATTGTATACCGAGATGGCTGTTATGCTTTTTACACAAGTCTCGAACGAAGAAGCACAGGTCACAAACTTACGAAACCTAGTAAATAAGTTGGAGAAGTTAGCGATTAAAAAGCGGAAGGTAGCTTTGGTGATCGGAGCATGGGGACAGGAAAAGGGATGAGCAAATAACTTGGAAGATAACTGTACTACGCTTACAGGAAGCATGGACCCTGTGCTACAAAGTTGGGAGCAGACATGTGACGGTGTTGCCTTCATGGCTCAAATACCCGATAGGAAGGTGCAGACTATCAAAAAAATAAGTATTCCTGTAAGCAAGATAATGGGGTTGTGTTCACTGTGACTCAAAAAGGACGATCCTCGTTATGGGACAGTGCGCAATTCTAGGGTGATTCGTTTAAAAACATAATGTGTCCTACATTGAATCCTGACAATACTGAATTTCTTGGTTTGTGCCCAAGCTCGCTTTTGCGCAAAATGATCACACCTCTGTCACGTGCGCGGTACCTCTTGTCATTTCAAGAGGCCAGTTCTCATACGCCTCAATTATAAGGGACTCACAGCAATTTTCAATTCGAGATACTTGTCAAAGTAACAACAGCAGAATGTTTTCCGCACTAATCCATCTGGGTACGCAATACTTGCGTACTTCATGTTAACTTGAGTGTAACGGAACTGTCTTGGTCTTAGGTGTTGATGCGTTGCTTATTTCGGCCTTTCTAGCAGGCATAAAACGTTCAACAGGTCTCACGCAAGTAGCTTTGTTATACCTAACATTCACCTTGTACTTGATCTAGTCTCATTCTAAAATTAGTCCTGCATTATCACGGGTGCCGAACAAGGACTTCCGCCAATTGCTGAGGTCATATCTTGAATTAGGTGAATATGTGTTTGATTTCGCCGTCGTTATCTTTGGGGTAAGTATCGGGAAACTCAATGGCATCTTCACTACTAATGGAGCTGCAGAGATCTGCGTCGTTCGAGAGAACACGATGAAGAATTTACCATGGATCGATTCTTTTTTAACTGAGCACTGTACTAGCTTGTAGCACCATCAATCATAAGCCTCACTTCATCGAAGCTAACCGAGGAAGTTGAAGACGAAGAAATGGAGGACTATTGAGCCCAATGCGAAATCCGCGAACGCACTGTTATAAGTAGTCAGTGAGAACAACCAAATAGAGTATCAAATCAATTAGTACCGTTCAGGTGAAACATCTTTGAACTGTGAGCGGTTCAGAGGATTGACTTGTGATCGCAACGACGCTGTCAAGACAAACTGGCCGACAGTACTGGAAAATCTATTGAACTATACTCAGTTCATGAATAACATCTCAGAAACGTATCGTTCATACCCAGCAAGGAATGCATTGAAAGGGTAATTGGTGACAAGGATGCAGTACAGAAATTGAAACACTCCTGATAGCATGATGAATACTAGAAAGGAGTCGATAAACTTTAATCGGCTAGGTGTATTTTCATCGTAGGATGTCCAAAGAGCCTCAATGGGAGACTGGTTGGTCGACGCCTTTCGGGATTTTGGTCCTGCCATGCAGAGAGGTATTGATATGATCGCGTCTACTTACGTAACACAGACAAGCGAACGCGTTTTTTTTGCGAGAGCTGGCTCATATGCAAAGTGTCCATCGACTACGAAATTTGTTATCGTTTCGTCCAATAACCACCAACCAAACACACAAGTATCCACATCCCAGACGATGCATACACCAAGTTCGACAATTGCCTTACGATATCAACAAGGGTCTTGGAAACTTTCTCTCTCCGGCAGCATTACGCATGATAGCTATTGAATACCAGCAAGGTCTTCTTACCCGCCTCAATGAGCAAGTAAAAGGTGCGGGGCTATTTAATAGTGAGTGAACTATTGTACTGAACCTGCCTAGGAACACATATGGAAGGACAGAGCGTGGCAGACACTGTGATCAGCGCTGCTAGTCACGAACGCCATGCACTCGCTTTTAATTATGCAAGCCAGGCTCTCAACAATAGCTTTTTCCTTGAATGCCTGGTATGTTATTTTTGCACATCATTTGACGAAACCCTTACATTTATACGAAAAGCGACCGCCGCCACCGCCTCCTGCCACGAATGAAGATGACATGTTAGAACGTAACTTCAGGTTGTTGGGGGACATTCGCATCAACTTTGGCTCACTAGGGCAGCTGCAATCCATCTTCTCGTCTGCAGCTATGGGAATGATAAATTCAGGCTGGGTGTGGCTTGTGAGTGACGAGAATGGTAACCTAGAGGTGGTGGCTACGTTTGGTGCTGGAACACTTCTGGTCCGATCGCGCACCCATCTGCGCACAGCCGATAACCCCATCCTTGGCGAACCATTGAATTCGAGATACAAAGGTCAGAGTTTGGACCAAAACAAAAGAACGAAAGCAAGCAAAGTGTCTGCCATGGAACCTTTAGCTTCACAATCATTTTCAACATCTCTTTTATCTCCGCTTGGACACCCCCTTTCAATGTCATCACCTGATGATGACTTGCCAAATGTTTATTACCAAAAACCATTGACTCCAACGAATCAAGCAGCTGAGGCGGACAAAGTGCAAGAAATAGGCGATATTCTTACACCTCTTCTATGTGTGTCCGTGCATGAGCATGCATGGATTGGGGGTGGATATGGTATCTGGGGGAAAGAGGAATATCTGAAGCAATTTTGGACAGTTGTCAATTGGGATCGGGTTGCGATATCATCTAACAAAGCTCGACAAGTCATATAGATTAATAGTGTCCTTTTTTCGTGCGTAGTATTACTGCCATGAGCGTGGATTAGCGCCGGTAACCCCGCGCGTGTCAAGCTCGAGACGCGTCACCACCAACTGTAATCCTTGTTGTTACCACCATGTTCAGAAATACTTACGACTCGGACAACACCGTATTCTCACCGCAAGGCCGGCTTCACCAAGTTGAATATGCACTTGAGGCTGTCAAGCAGGGTTCTGCGGCCGTTGGTTTACGTTCTAAGACACACTCGATTCTACTGGCATTAAAAGCATGTCCTTCACGCTGCATATCTTCAGTCAACACTGACAAGCTCATCTCTTATAGAGGTCCACTGGAGAACTTGCTTCCTACCAACAGAAGATGTTTCGGATAGATGATCACATTGGTATCGCAATTGCAGGTCTTACTTCAGATGCTCGTGTATTAAGGTGGGATCTCTTTCCTACAAAACCAACCCATCTAGTGACAACTCCGCTCCTCAGTAACTTCATGCGTCAACAAGCAATGTCATCCCGCATGCTTTTCAACAGGCCCGTACCTGTGAATCGACTCGTTTCGTCTATCGCTGATAGTACGTGATCCTTTTGGTGGAATTGAAACTCTATCCGTATCTGTTTGAACTCCTGCAGAAGCCCAAGTAAATACTCAGGAATACGGGCGCCGACCATACGGTGTTGGTTTCCTGGTTATTGGTCAAGATCAATCTGGACCACATCTCTACGAATTCTCTCCTTCAGGCAACTCGTATGAGTACTATGCGGTATCCATTGGGGCCAGAAGCCAAAGTGCCAAAACATATTTAGAAAAGCACTACACCGAATTTCCCGACTGTTTGTGGCATTCTTTCAAGATACGCTTTTATGCTAACGAGGACGCTTCAGGTACCTTGGAAGAGCTAATCAAACATGGGTTACATTCGTTGCGTGAAACATTGCAGCAAGACAAGGAGCTGACGATCAACAACACTTCAATTGGCATCGTAGGGCCCACAGGCCAGCACGAAACTGGTGTTCAGGCTGGCGGCTCCTTCAGAATTCTCGAAGGAGAAAAGATAGATGTATACCTGACGAGTATGATCCCAAAAGAGGTTGAGGTGCCAGTTACGGCGCCAGGGGCTGCAACGACAGGTGGTAATGCTGGGGACGGGGATGTACAAATGGGAGAATGATCAGACCTGTTAAGGATTGAAATATAAGTAATGATAAAACTGAGCTGTGGTAATTTTTTTGCGGTCTCGATGCGACAACGAAAACTCTAATCATGGACTTATACTGCGACAATACATCTCACGCCATAATCGTGATACAGCATGAGGACGCCGAAGACTGGTCACGAGAGCAATCATAAAGGTCAAGAGCGCCACACTCCCAGCCTGATGCGCTGCTGCAATTGGAACAGGCACCAAATACAAGAGTGTTGAAATCCCCAAAATAACCTGCAAGTTTGCTGCAGCAAATGCCCCCATTGCCAACTTACGCGTGATGGGAGGTAAAACTGCTCTGAGAGAAGGCCTCACACTTGTCAAGAAAAGAACGGTTGTACTCAGATATGTAGTCGTTGCCTGTACGAAGCTGAATTGGAGGTAGACTGAAAGAGAACATGAGTCTTACGAGTAGTCGATGATCGAATTGGACTGTTGTCGGATTTTCAAAGATATTTCGCCACCACAAATCTTTCCCATCGGCACGTTTCGCGTAGGCTGGGGACAAAAGCTCTTCCTTGGGCGGAGCAAGACGTCCCCCCATCGTGGGAAACTCATTGTACAATAATCCAGCATCCAATCCCGCAACAAATGCCCCTGACAGAGTTTTAGCATGCTTTGATATGATGTGAAGAGATGATCCTAACCTGAGAGTGCGGTGAGGAATACCAAGCCAGTTAACACCCATGCCCGCCCTGCAAACTGCTGGACTCGCGCATCCTTTAACAACTTTTCCCAGTGATCGCCCCGTATCCCATTCCACACTCCTTCCTTTCCATATTTCCAGTCTCGAAGTACTGCCATGCCTGTAGCCAGCATCCCCGCATACAAGGCCACTGCTGTGCCGAGGTGTGCTGCAAGCCTGTACTGAGACACGCGAGGAACCGCTCCTGGCGTGTCCATCAGCGACTCTTCAAGCCCGGATTTGACCATGTACCAGCCGAGAAAGCCCTGGAATCCTATGAGACCTGCGAGAACTCCCAGCTTTGAGGGTAAGCTTGGTGTTAACCGCTTCGAGGTGAGGAAGTACACGTAGGGAAGGACAAACGTGACTCCAATGAGTCGACCGAGTATGCGATGACTGTATTCCATATAAAAAATTCGTTTGAATTCATCCATGGTTATCTGGTGGTTCAACCTCCGGTCTACCTTAGTACTGCAGTTATTAATTCACTAGTATGCATGGTACATACAGCTTAAACTCTGGAGTCATTTTATACTTGTTAAATTCGACATCCCACTCAGAGGTGGTCAAAGGTGGTAAGATTCCAGACACGGGCTTCCATTCGGTGATGCTCAGGCCAGATTCTGTGAGGCGGGTTACACCACCGACGACCACGATGCCGAACACTAACGCTGAGGAAAAAATCAGCCAATACCCGACGGAAGGGGGGGATAGTGGGGGAAGGTGGTTTAATGTAGGGAAAGAATTTGAGGAGAAATAACCAGGAGAAGGCCGGGAAGAGTGGTGGAGGAGCGCCTCAAATGGCTTTTGACGGGAAATCCAGCTTGTCACAGCATATCGTGTCCCAAAGAGACCAGTACGAGGAATGGTGCGCGTCAAGTGACGAGCTTGCACTGGAGCAACATTCCTCGCCAAGGCATACCGCAACACAGAGCGAGCCTGCCGTATAGCGGCCATCCCTAGGAGACGCCCGCCTCGCTGACCGTTACAAATCCCGACGCAAATGTATGCTCTCAACTTTCGACGACTGGGGCACAGCGTTTCTTCCATACAGCGAGCGTACTCGCAAGGTCGGGCATCATCAACAGGGCCATCATCCCATCCTCCACGCACTTCCGGGGAAGAAAATATATACAACAAATTACAGTCCAGATTCACTCCATCCCAACTGCTTGTCCAGGATGTCTCAGGTATTGATTCTCTACTAAATTGATATTCATAGTTATTCGAGATTCTATTAGGAGGATGTGGGGACTTCTACGCGATCACTATCGCTAGCAGTGCCTTCCAGGGATTATCCGTTCTGAAGCAGCATCGTTTGGTGCAGGACGAGCTGAAGGAAGTGATCGGGTCTATACATGGGTTACAGGTAATTCCAGGCAAGCACGCAGCTAGAGAGCGGTCTTATTACTTGACGTAGATCAAGACAATCCCAACATGAATTTCGACACGGGATACCGCCGCAGTGCATGGAGGATAACTCGTGGTCCTGCCTCAACCCACGACTAGGCTCATGAGGCGCTACACATGATACCGATAGAGTGGCAAGCAGTCCTCCAGTTAGATCATTTTTTAGTTAGACGGTACAAAAAGATACCCTCCCGAACATATTCTTCACGGCGAGGATCATCTGCAACCTGTTCGAGCATACGATTGAGATGTGCCCTAGTGAATACCACGGCACTGGGAAGTAGACTCACAACCTCCCATGTGAACTCCTTCTTCAGTAAGGCGAAAAAGTGCTTATCCGCCTAGGATATTGATGAGATGATTCTGGCAGGAAAAGAAGTCGCTGACCTTGCGCCTTTTCTTATAGCAGAAGAGAAATTCTGTTTTTGGTGATATTGCCAAAGCGGAGAGAGTAGAAACTAGTAGCTCGAAAGCAGGTTCGAAGTAGACGCAATCAGCAGCAAGTACTAAATCCGGGTCGAGCGGTATTGATGAAGGGAGCGGGGTGCCCCTTATGAGGGATCGTGAGAAATACAGGGTGTATATGGAGTGGCACTAACCAGTCGAGACGGGAGACCTTGACGTTAGCGAGTCCATTTAACGAAACATTGGTTTTCATCAGATCCAGAAGAGGTCTAAGGAAATAGATGATACAGTATCGGAGGCTGATGCAGAAGAGATAAAGTCCGAGTTTTGTATAATTACGAACTCTTGGTCTGTGATCCACACGGCCTCGGCCTGCATCAAGCCTGCCACGATGCCCACAAGCCCTGTTCCGCTGCCAAGTTCGACGACGGTGAGCCCGGACAAGGTTTTTCGACTGGCAAGGTAGTTGGCCAGGACCTATAACAGAGGGCTAGTCCTGGGTTCGAGAGAATACATCCACAGAAACAGAGAAGTACTCACAGAAATCGGCCAACCAGATCAAGCAAATCTTAATAGGAGTAAATATAGCTTAATAAAAAAAACCACTAACCGAGCCCGCAGGCCATGCGATCCCACCGCACCCCGGAGATGCATCTAGGGTTAGTTTGACAAGAATAGAAGGACAGCCGGGTTGATCGCTCGAGACGGTGAGCTCGGTGGTTCGATTGTACGTTGTTGGTAATTGGTCAGGAAGGATGGGGTCATCGACAGAGTTCCCATCCATTTTAAAGTGGAAGAGCTCTAGCATGTCAAGCGAGTTTTCCTCCAACTGAAGTGTATCCATTGAGTTACCTGAATAAGCGCCCATATCTCCTCATCGCCGAGATTTGTCATGCTGTGTACAAGGCGCAGGAGGCGTATATAATGCCTATCCGTATGTTATTTTCCACTAATGCTCCAGGATAGCTCTTCTATTAGCGATTCTGCCCATCCTCACGACTTTTCCTCTTCCTCTTCCTCTTCCTCTCCCAGTAAGACGACCATCGAGGAGACTTTAAAATCTCAACGACATAGTCAGAGATACTCCTCAAGCGGTTTGGAAGTACAACCTCTCTCCCGGCATACAATAGAAGGGGCCCCAAGTCTGACAGTATACCTCGAACCTGCGTCCAGATTCAGACGGTCATTCGATCTCCTTATGGCACCGCCAGGTCTCAAGCGAAGACCACATATACGAAGAAAGGAGCCGCCGCGGATGTTGCAATTGATTAGCCCCGTCAACGTCACAAATACCTACGAGTTTTTGGAATCACCTAGGTTATCACCTTCCAGCACGATATGTACTTATTCGCCTTCAGAGTTTACCCATTCATATAACCCTCCCTTTACCGCGCCGACTGGACAACCGACTCCAGGGAAGACAAGCCGTCCACCATCCTATTATCGGGATCGACCGCTTCCTAGTCCCGCGCTTTCTCATAACCTTCATTCATCTGCGCCTGTTCCAACACACACTCCAGAACGGACAGATAGTTTATCACCCTATTCGTATGACCGACCGCTTCCTAGTCCCCCCCTTCCTAGTCCCCCGCTTTCATATGACTCTCCCTCTGTGTCAGCTCAAGGACATCCCCCAGAGCCGTTCGAGGTTGAACCCTCCGAGCACTTTCACCTGCTCCCTAATACCTCCGGTCTATCCAATCCTCCTTCCCCTGTCTCAAGTCAAGGAGGCCTACCACAGGAGACTCACGAGCGAGACTTGACACTTTTTGAGTCCCATCTACCTTCTTCTAGTCGGGACACTTCGTTTTATTTATCCCAAATGACCTACGTCCAAAGAATCCATTCGCTCCTTCAATACGGTACACCCTCAAATCTAATTCCCACTGCTCCCTATAAACCCCAACCACTTCCACCGATTCAAACACGATTCCAAAAGAGCCAAGACACACTAGGATCTGATTCGATCTATAACACTATGGCTACTCCACAGATTTCCCCATTTCATTCGGATACCGTCGGAGATATCAAACCAGATGATCCTCATTCGCCACCGCAGGACCAAGTACATCTACCACAACGATCTGATTCCATGTCAATATACAGCACAACGTCCTCTTCAGAGACTGGACATTGGGATACTATTGGAGATATCAAGCCAGATGACTCCACACCCGCGGCATTTTCTTGGGGTTGTGACACAGAGGTATTCGCCCCAGAAAACAGCATTATGCACTCGCCGGATTCTTGGCTACGGCCAGAATACGAAGAGGAGACAAGGTTCAGCTTCGCGCGACAGAACACTGCAGTGGTTGTAGAATTATTACGGGAGAGACGTCGCAGAGCTGGAATGGACAGTATACTTGTAACCGACTATGACGGACCGTTTACTATCGATGACTATAGGGAGGATGATATTTATATTAGCACATAATAACGGAAAGCTCGAGTAGTTGTTCCGTATATTACATGTCTTATTATTGGTACATGGTTGGTGTGCTTAATTGGTACAGCATGTATCTAAGATAACAATCAATCCGTTATGTAACGCTGAGGTTAATAGCTGATAACCATGTCGCGATTGTGGTGTTTGCGATGACTGCGAATGCCTAGCATACGCTTGATACGAACCAAAAGCGGCACATGGGCTTCCCTACCACGGCCCTAGGAACGCCAAACAATTAAGTACCAACGCAATACACCAAAGAATATCGTTTACCATCGAACGCAATTCATGTTTAGCTAAGCGACGTCCTTCTGAAGATGTATTTGGGTTATGAAGGGCAGCTCTGAAAGGGAGTCAGAGCGTGGTGTGAGGCATAGGTTTATTGAAGTACTTCGGCCCGACCGCACGACGATTGGGGATAACATACTGGAAGATACCGCGATGCTGATGACTACGAGGCACAGTGATGGTGTAGTGGTGGCGATGAGTGTGACGAGACATAACGGTTCAAGATTATTGTAGAGGAATTTAAAACGTTGTTTGTGAAATTCCTGGAGGCCGGGGGCCATTCTCGAAGACAGTATTTATATTCCTTGAGTGCTGCCGCTGGTGACGACTTAAAACACGTCATGTTTGAATATTTCATTCCCCAGAAAGGCGCGCTCCAAGGGGCAAGGAGCACTGCCTGTAATGACGTCACGCGCTATTATGCTCTATTTGGGGATGTTTACGTAAATCCTCTCAACATAATGCTGTCCGACTCTGTGACCCGTGCAACGCTGAACCTTTATTCCGCCCTTAAATTCCGGCCTGCTAACCCTTCCCAATACACGATCCTGTCATCGTTGACACTCGCACATCCCACTGGCGCATTAGCCCCAATCTCACTAGCAACCGGCTCGAAATGTCTTCCTGCAACACGTTTGTCTGCCAACGGCGATGCGGTCCACGATAGTCATGCCGAGGTTCTCGCGCGCCGTGGTGCGATACGCTGGTTTATGGAGGAAGTCTGCCGCAGCACCCAGAGGTCCTCGGAATGGATCGAACGCAAGGAGACGGGAAAATGGGGCTTGAAGACGGGCGTATCTGTCCACATGTACATCTCTGCTCTACCTTGTAAGAATACACATTGTTCTTTTTCGCCCGAAATGAGACCTCTCGTTTGACTTGTCCGTCTGCCCGAAAGAAGGCGGTGACGCGTCGACGCGTGCACTCGCAGCAATGCCGCAGGACCCCGCTATCGCTGCTCTCAAGTCCATGACGCCCCTGCCTGTCCCACAAGGAAATGCGACTGCTCGGGGGCGAGATAACTACAGCCTCCTTGGCGTCTTGAGGACAAAGCCAGGCCGGGCCGATTCACCACCGACATTGTCAATGTCATGTAGCGATAAGATTGCGCGGTGGTGTTTTCTCGGTATCCAGGGCGCGTTAGCTAGTCATATACTTGATGCTGTTTATGTGGATGAGATTATTTTGGGAGGTGTAGATTCTTCTACGGAAGAGAGTGTGCGAGAGGACTGTGCGAGAGCATTTTGGAAGAGAATAGAGATTCCTGCTCTACCAAGTGAGTATAAATGTGAGATGTGCCGCTTTCATTTTGTTGATCATCATGTAGCATTACCCCCGTCATTCGCGCTTCACCCACCCCGAATAAGTTTTACGCGGCTAGATTTCCCTCAAGGCCGACCACAGCAAGAACTAGACACCTCTTCGTCATCCTGCAATGAGTGTAGATATAATTGCCATCTTGTTATGACTCCCTTTCACGCCATACTTGCAGCTCTCTGCTGGATAGCAGATTCCAGCTCGCGATACGAAGTCCTCATTCACGGATTGCGGAGGGGTGTGGGAGATAAACAGAGACTCAAGCCCCACTTACGGTCTGTTATATTTTGCGCTTCTTGAAATGTGCTGGTTCACAAAGTTCATATCTCAAACAGCCCACTTGTCTCCAAGCTTGCTCTCTTTGGACTATATCAGGACACCCTTACGCATCTGGGCGAACCCGCAATTCCGTACGTGTACCGTTACGCATTGCATCCATAGCACCTGAGGGCAATAATCCTGGCCAGCCCAGGAAAAACATATTATGATATCAAACACTCCGCAACAGCCTATCAAGCTGCAAAGCAAGTCCTTCACGCTCCTCTCCGTCCATTCACAGGCTGGGTTATCAGTGGAAAGAGATGGGAAAACTTTACCGTCGACGGCGTCACATCATCAGAAACAAATCTATAACTCAAATGCATTACCTAGCGTAATATTATCCGAAGAGCCGTAACAAGAAATCCGTGAAGAGGGAAAAAAAGGACATTGGTACAAGACATGTAGCGAGCACTTCGCTGGCCTTGAGTGCGCGCGTTCTCAGGCGTGGATAGTCATAAGATGATGTCGGATTGTATACTAATATGCCAGGGATGTGTGTCCGGTGTGAATAGATGGTTTACCATAAATGCTTAAGGTACTGTCGTGTATGTCATGAAAGCAAAGGAAGGTCAATCAAGTGGAGACCCACGCTATAGTTCCTTTTTCGTGTCCATATTCGCTGAGTCAGAGATGAAGAGGAGAGGCTGGCTCGACGATGAATTAAGAGTGAGGAGTTCTGGCTGTGGGCTGCCGTCTACGCCATTCATAACCGGAGATTCATTTAGCGAACCATCTACCTCGCTATGTGTAGGCGATGTCCTTCCTGACGCACCAGGGCGAGCAGCGGTAGCTTCTGCAAGCTCCTTTCGCAACTCTTCGAGTTCCCGTTCGAATCTGAAATGGGAGGATGAACAAAAGGTTGACATAATGAAGAGTAAGCACCTACTTCCGACCAAAGACCTCGATGTAGAATCCACCGCCATTCCATACGCTCACGGAGAAGATGCAGAGTAAAAATACTCCGCTCCAAAGCGAGCTGTCATAAAGCACGAATACTGCGGGGATCTCGGTGATCAACGCATACACTATAACAAAATACGTGAATAACTCGCGAAAGTTCACGCATACGTCACCGCGCAAGACAACGAACCAAGTTGGCCAGCCATGAAAGAGGATTCGCGGTATCGGGGAGAGACAGAGGATAACAAGCGGCCGATGACGCCACGCTTATCGTTGAGGAGAAATGAAAATGATGTTGTGCGCTGGCCTGACTCAATTTTTGTGCGGCGGTCGATAAGAACGAATTTCCAGTAAAGAGCTTGCCAGACCATGTCTAGATGACAGATGACAGTCTAAGTGCAACGTCAATGGTAAAGATAGGTACACACAAATGACGCCGCTGAGGAACAGCGCTTTCATTGGTTCGAGGTGTGGTAACTTCGCGAGAGCGGGAAAACGCACTTCCGCGTTTGGGTAGAAGTGGCTTTTAAAGAACGTGTCAAGTGAGGCCCGAAATAACGCGAAACAAGCCAACGCACCGAATTACAGTAAACGTAAACGGGGGATAGAAGTGAATAAATAACGACGTGACTTTATCTGAATCGTGAAAAACAAGAGTATTACGCCATGTGATAACCGCGCTAGCGAGAGAACCGTGCGAGAGACAGTATGCGGAGATAAAAATAGCGGGACTGGCAGGGAGAAACCAGATGTAGACAAGACAGAGGATGTTGGTATAGTAGCAAAGGTCGAAGAGGAAATAGTGCCACAGCTTTTTCTTGTATGTGTAGGCACGCATGGGAACGAGGATGAGGGCACCAATCGTATAAGCAATATGCACCCATCTAAGGGAGGGGAAGGGGTGGGTGAGTGCGTGCGAAAGAAAGGGGGAGCGTACGAGGGAGTGAGGCCGAACATAAGTGCTGAGACGGCGACTGCCATGACACCAAGGAAAAACGAGATTTTCTCGCGTGTCCTCACGACCTTTGTAGACTGCCACGCCGCCATCAATTTCGTCATTCGCGTCGACACCTAAATGCCGTATCTTCGTGAGTCTATGCTGTGTGGGCTGCGCGATGGTCTCATTCTCGTTCGGGCATACCTTGAGCTTTAACTTTTGCATCTCCTTCTCAAGGTCCACTGAATAGCGAAAGTCACTTATAGGTGACTTGGTGCGCTTTAGGGCCTCCTCCGCACGTATCTTGAGCTTGTCACCATGTTTCTTTAGGCGTCGCTCGAGGAGATCGAGTCGAGAGTCAAAGTATGTCTCGATTGTATCTAGAGTGCAGCGTCAGTTGCGACTCACTTTACTACACGCCACCCACTCGCGCTCGTGGGTGAAATGTTATGTCAAAGAAGCACGACCCACCCATCAAGGTAAACCCCGATGTCCAACCAGAAGATTCGTCCTTGGCAAACCGTTCAAATGGAATAGAGAAATAGGCCATCCCAGAAGTAGTACTTCCCGTTCCGTTCTGTCCGGTGGCACCCTGGTTATGTAGATGTTGACCCTGCGTAGGAGGAAGAGAACTTGTCGTGAAGAGCGGGGAGGATGAGGTTGAATCTGCCATCTGGCACGCAGATAATATAGGGTTGTCCTTTATGGTCTGTGGCTTTAGGAGTGGCCGCGGAAGATAGGACAGACAACGTTGCCCAGCCTTTTCCGTTTTGTGGCGGCAAACGCCGAGATGGCATCACTGATGCAGTATAAATTAACTACATCACACTTTGCAAAATGTAACTATGATTCTTCTGTGAGGGTCTCTCAGAAAAGTTATATATAGAGCTTACCAAAACCAATATAGCATTCACCGCCAACACCACATCCCTTGCTTATACTTATGCATAACATCAAGCCTCAGGGTCTAGTGGGTTGGTGGATATCGAGATCAATATCTACCACATAATCCCAGCTCAGCCGACGATGGTTGTACTCCTGAAGCAAGTTGCCATCGCGGTTCCCAAAGGTCATTAATTTGTTGCAATTTCCCCAGAGAGCAGCGCCGGCCCAACTACCTGTTGCAAGAGCCGTTCCAAGCTTAATCTGCGACCATGTCATATTCGGTAAATCAATTGACCAGATCGAATACGCCAGGTCAGGATGTACAGGATGTGCACCGGCTATTATGAACGATGTATCCAGAAGGGCACCGGTGGGGAAACGAAGACCTGGAGGTAAAGGATTGCCAGTCATAGGCGGTGCTTTTGCAATTTCGCTTTCACCCTCTTTTGTCTCCTCTTCACGGTGTCCTCTATGTCTCTCGACTTCCCAGCTCCTTTTGTTTTCCCTTCCTTCCCCCTCTTGCACTTTTTGTCAAAGCTAAACCCATTCATGTCGCAAACGCAGAAGAAACCGCCCAGCGCATCGATGAGGAACTCAAGGAGCTCCAATCCACCCTCGATAACATAGAGCAGGCCCGACCGTTTGAGGGTTTGACTGTACATATAGATATTTCAATATTTTATTCCTTTCTATCTCTCTAATCGCCTCTCGCCATTGGCGTACCACTATTTGCACTTTCTGTATTCGTCCTCCTTTGGTGCTAATGTCTGGTATATCTAATTCACTAATTTTACTGATAATGAACAGGTGGAGCAAGTCGGCGAGGCGCACCCATATCTCATACAGACCCGTCGAGACGATGACAAGGGGACCGTGGTACGTACCGTTTCTTACTCTTCGCTGCCATTGATTTTACTAGCCACCAACACTCATCAACAATGACGCTGACAAACACAATTCTGCAGGTTACAAGGAGGAGTTTGGTGACCCCTTAATGGCATAGAGGCTCTTGTCATGCTAATGTCATATATATATATATATATTTATTAGACTTCAAATTGAAACAGAATTTGAACAGAGATGGGATAGAACATCTACTCGGAATGTGTCATTTACAGCATCGTTTTTCTATGATGATGTTGGCTTGACACTAAAGCTGAATATCAACAAAAAGTTAACCTCACCCGTTCACATACGCTCGGGTGTGTTTCTTCCATTGCGAATCGAGAGTGCCATGACTACTACCCACATTTGTACCAAAATCTTTGAAATCGTTGCGCCAGGGCCTAACGGTTCTGCGTCGGGATCTTTATACATTGACGACGGCTTCTCTTTTGTGCAGAAAGTGTTCACACAGGTTGCATTCGCGTTTTCAGGATCAAAATTAACAGTAAAGGAGGATTTCGGATTCAAGACAGACATCGAGTTTGCACAGGTAACCTTCCTGAATCTGCGGGAGGCGCATTCCGTGACCTTGGATGAAAAGCAGCTTGGAGCTAACTGTGTCTTATCATTCTGGACGCAAAGTCTTAGCAGCCCGCGCGGGTGTACCCGTGTCTAGAGCGTTTACTGTGAAATTGAAATAGCTTGTTATTGAGCCGCATCGTAAAAGAACATTTGTTAACGAGTATAGTTCGTTCCAAGTCTATGAATTAATTTCAGTCAAAAAAGGTATAAACTACCAAGACAAAATCACAATACCTTTGATGTTGTCGAAGGAATTGCAATTATTCTTTCAGCTCGATCTCTTGTATGATTTTCGTTCCTCCTCCTCCACCCCATACACTCTCTTGTTCTTATGATCCAAAACTAATCCCACCTCTCTCCAATGCCAGTCCATATGTGCTTGACACATCTTCTTCCAAATTCTCCCAAGCCTCTTATCATAGAGTCCCCACGTCGTGGACCTCAGATATCTTTTCTGCTTTAGAGTGAGTGGCTCCATGCACGGCGCATCGGCGTCCCGCCTCTCCTGGCTCCCGAGATCGATCGTGAAAGGGCAATCCTCTCCGATATCGCATTCCCAATACCACGTGGGAACGGGCATTGGTTTGTATAGGCCGCGGTGCGTGCGTGCATGAAGTGCAGGTGGAAAGACGTACTGTTGCCCGTCCTCATCTGAGCTAGAGGAGGATGGTGAAGAGTGGTCTATGTCTGAGGGCATTTCGTGGGATTGTGTATCAGAGATGTTGCTTGACTGTGTGGAGGGCATTAGTACTCCGAATATGGGTTGAACCTTAAATAAAAAATACCACCTCGCCTGGGAGATTATTGTTAGAAGACTGGGATGCATAGATTAGGCGCATGCTCCTTCCCGAGGTCATCGAACTCACAATGTGATCATCTTGTTCATGTCGTCCATGATGTGGTAGAGCCGGTCTCCTTAGGTGGGCTCCCCATTTCGATTTTCTGCTTCTCGC
>QFEC01009226.1:0-10489 GCA_003316585.1 Gomphus bonarii
CTTCTTCTTTCATTATCACCACCCTGTCTTTTCTCTTCTTCTCTCTCCTTTTCAACTTGCAAGGATTGCTCTGGGATGGTTTCAGGTTCAGGTTCACTACTTTCTTCAACTGCCAGTGGTGTGAAGTAGTTTACAGATACCCAGGGCAAGGAGGATATCCTTTTCACTCCTGCCCCTCCTGAAAATCCTCCTTTTCCAACATCTCCAGCATCTCCTTCCTCTCTTCTTTCATCCATCCATCTATTGTTGCTCTGACCTTCTGCATGCCTCAGGGTTTGGGGCAGTTTTGTGCTATGTGCCCTTGCTCTCTGCATTTAAAGCATGTCACCATTCTTACTGGCTTCCCTTGAGTCTGGTCAACCTCCATAAGCTGTGGTCCCTGTGTAGATGGGGGAGTGAATGGCTGAGGAATGGTTTGACCTTGTGGAGTATAGGCTGTTTTCTGGCTTCTAGGAGTCTGCCACACCTTAGGTTCTATGGTCCCCTTCCTCATTGCCTGGTATTTGTGCAGGTGGCTATCAAAACAGAGGGCATATGACTTCCATTGGTCATACATTGTTGGGATGGTTTCCATTGCATAGATCCATTCCACCACTTGTGAGGATAGGTTTTTCTTGAGCAGAGCAACATATCCTTCATCATATATCCTGCCTGTGACCAGTGTTCCTCAAACTCCACAAAGAACTCTGCTGCTGGCTTCCCTCCTTGTTTCAGTTGCTCCAGCCTCCATTGAGCTGTCTCCTTTTTGTTTGGGTCATGGGATGTCACCAATAGCTCCATACAAAATTCCTCCCAACTCTGGTAGCTGTGTGCCCCAGCTTCTAGTTCCCCTGTGATACAACTTGCCCACTGAGCCACAAACTTCACCTTCATATAGGACAAGGCAAAGTGGATTCCTCACATGTGATCCACCTGGAAGTACAATGCCTCATCTTCAAAGTTCAGGTAGAGCTCATGTAGGAAAATATCAATCTTCTCCACTGAGCCATCAAATGGTTCTGACCTTGCAATTTTGCCTCTCTCTCGGTTGGTTGTAGATGCCAACTGGGATACCTGTAGTGCAGCCAGTTGTTGGTTGAATTGGTGTGTTTGGCTGTTGACCATTGCAGTCAAGTCTGCATTGTTTTACTGTAGGCCATTTAGGATCTGTTGTCGAAGTTTGACATCCATGATAGGAGTATGGTAGTCTTGAGCTAATGTCAGCAACAACAAAAGCCTCAGTGTTATGGAGTGGAGTAGAGATTGAGCAATGAAGCTTGTCGGTGTATTAACCAGCTCAAGACTGAGATATAAGTAATTACCTAATAACTGTACATGTAGTCTGGCGGAGTAGCAGAGCCCAAATAACAAGTAATAGAAAAGAAAATGGGAAAATCATCACATCAACTGAAACCCAACCAGTCATGCCTGAAATCAAACCCACCACACTATACCCCAAAGAGCAGCCCCTTCCCCTTCTCTATGTATGCTCAGCTGACACTCACTGGTGCACCAAACTCCCTCTGAAGGTCCAGTCTGTTGACACTGGACATCCTCTAGCAATTCCTTGACAGTGGTGCCACAGGAATGTTCATTGATGTTGAATTTGTTCAAGCAGAAAGGCTCAAAACCCATTGCCTTCCTCATGGTATACCTATCTATAACATAGATGGCACTCCTAATGAGGCAGGTTCAATCAAGGAAGAGGTTGATCTCATCTGCACATATGGACATCACACAGAATGTGCTACATTTTTAGTGACAAGCCTGTGGCACCTAGCAATCATCTTAGGACACACCTGGCTCACAGAGCCCACCCCAGAAGTTAATTGGCACTTGGGCAAGGTGAAAATGACTTGCTGTCCTGAATCATGTGGTATTGAACCAATCAACAAGAAACCTCAAGTTGAAACAGTCCCAGATATTGAAGAAGACCACATACACCTTCCTGATCAACACACACATGCCACAGCTGAAGAGCCATTGTATTCACCTGAAAATGGAGACAGACTCTTTGTAGTCTTCATGGAGGAGGACCATGAAAAATTGGTGCAGGTTCAACTGTCTCACAACAGCTTGCCCAAAAGGCATCAGAGCTCACACCCAGTAAATCCTTTGAAGATCTAGTTCCAAAACCTTAAAGGATGTCTTCTCAAAGGAGTCCTTTGACAAGCTGATACCAGGTGCCAAGTCCTTTAGCACCAAGGTCTATCTGATGTCTCCCAATGAACAAAGAGAACTAAATGCATTCCTAGAAGAAAATTTAAAGAGCCATCACATCTGCCCCTCTAAATCACCCATACCATCCCCAGTCTTCTTTGTAAAGAAAAAGGACAGTAGCCTCCACTTTGACAAGACTACAGAAACCTTAATGATATAACAATCAAGAACACTTTTCCCCTCCCTCTTGTACCAGATATCATAAACAAGGTTGCTGCTGCCAGAGCCAAACACTTTATAAAACTAGTCATCCACTGGGGATACAACAATGTGCACATAAAGGAAGGAGATGAGTGGCAGGCCACCTTCCAAACAAACTGAGGTCTATATGAACCTCTGGTGATATTCTTTGGTCTCATGAACAGCCCAGCCACCTTTCAAATGATGATGAATGAAATCTTCAGGGAGCTCATTGATGAGGGAGTTGTAGTGGTGTTCATAGATGACATAGTCATCTTCACAGAATCCCTTGTAAAGGCTCTCAAAGAACTTGGGTCATCTGGAAATCTTCAAGGAGAAGAGTGGTCAGAAGAGAATGGTCTTATTCTTTACCATGGCAAGGTATATGTCCTTCTTGACTCCAAGCTACAGTATGACATTGTCAAGGCACACCACAGTGCAAGCACCACTGGTCATCCTGGTCACTGGAAGACAACTGAACTCATGTCTTGGAGCTACTGGTGGCCTGGAATAGGATGGTATATTGTCAAATACATACAGGCCTGTGACCTCTGCAATAGGACCAAAACCTTCCCAACCTCCCCCATTGGCAAACTCCTCCCCAATTTTATTCCAGACCACAGATGGCAAGTTATCACTGTTGATATAATCACAGAACTACCTGCCAGTTGTGGCTACAATGCTCTTGTCATCACTGTAGATCACCTCTCAAAGCATGTGCACATCATTCCCACCACATCAGATGTGGACTCAGTAGGAATTGCCAGACTTTTCCATGACCATGTTTGGAAGCTCGATGGACTACCAGAGGAAGTCATCAGTGACCATGGCACCCAATTCATCTCCCAGTTTATGCAAGAATTAAACAAGCTCCTAGGTAACAAGGTTGCTGCCTCCCCAGCCTACCACCCACAATCTAATGGCCAAACTGAAAGGGTCAACCAGGAGATTGAGTAATACCTCCAACTCTTTGTCAACCAACATCAAGATGACTGGTTAGATTGGATTTCTCTTGCTGAGTTTGCATACAACAATCAAATTTACTCTGTGATGCAGACTACCCCTTCATGCTTGACAGTGGTCAACATCCAAGACTTGGACTAGAACCAACCTGAGAAACACGATTGGAAGCACTGGACAAATTCACCACTCACATGGAAAAGGCCACTAACGAAGCTCACTCTGCCCTGTCAAAGGCTGCAGATGACATGGCACAATTCTATGACCTACACCACCAGGCTGCTCCCTCCCACATACAAGATCAGTGATAAGGTCTGGCTAAACACACAAAACATTACAACCACTTGCCCAATGAAGAAGTTGGATAATAAATGGTTGTGTCCTTATGCAGTGAACAAGGTTGTATCATGGAATGCCTATGGCCTCCAACTCCCACCATCCTTTGGTCGCACCCATCCCATCTTCTCTGTCAACCTCCTATGCCCCTACCAAGAGGATCCAATCCAAGAACGACATGCTCAAACCCCCCTCCTCCTGTTATTTGAGATGGAGTCCCTGAGTATGAAGTTGAGATGATCCTGGACAGCAGGGTCTACCGAGGATGACTAGAATACCTAGTCCATTGGAAGGGTTATGGAACTGCAGATGATTCCTGGCTACCTGTGAAGGATGTCTTGGGAGCAAAGAGACTTGTCATGAAGTTTCACCAACAGAACCCCAAAGCCCCACAATGCTTATCAGCTACTCTATATGCTACCCTCCCCTTTTGAACTCTAGAAAACTTCATGGAAACTCCCAAGTGACATCTCTTTGAATAGACAGAAGGAAGGAACCTAGCACGTGACACTCTGACCCAAAAAAAATAAGCAACACTCCACCTGACATCTAATTCTCTTCATTTACATCTCTTTCCATTCAACACTTATATAAACACTGCTATCAACCCTTCTCCACCCACTCAATAACAAGCAACCCTCATTACTACAACATGGACAGCCAATCCAGTCAACAAAGTCTCATCCCACTTGAATCCTACCCTATATCATTGCACTGGTCTATCAACCCAAGGGACATTAGACAAATCAAGAAACTTCTTGAACTCCCAGCTCCACCCAAACCCATCTTCTCCCTTCCTTGGCAAAAGAAGCCTCTCACTTGTCAACCCTATGAAGCTGGAGATGCAATATTCCTCAGCTGAGATTCAATTCCCTGCACATTTGAGGGATTCACTGGGAGGAGGACTCACAATGCCATAGGGGAGTATGTGTGAGAGGCATCATTCAAAACCTATAACAATCCCTACAGCCCCTACAGCAATCACCACTCAAGTTGAAAGTTTGCCCTCCAGCTGTACCCTGGAGTAGAACTTGAGCAGAGCCTGACCTGGACCCATCCCTCACTCTGGAGGAGACTGACAAGATATGGTAGCAGGTGCTTCCATTAACAATCTTGACAAAACTCCATGTTGAGACACCATGCATTGAGAGGGGGGTGATGTCAGGGTTCAGCTTGGAGTTCATCATCCAGTTTGTTGTCTCCTGAAAATGCTTGCTAGCCAAGCAATTGTTCCTCCTATCAATTTTGAATGGTGATGTGGCCTATGGAGTTAAGTACAGTGCCATGTGGATAGTATTCACCCAAATGTCTTCCTAAAATTGCAAAATTATTTGTGTAAGTTCTTTATATCATCCATAAGTTCACTGTGATGTTTTTCTCTGAGTGGAATAGAACTGGGGGAGTTACTGCATTTTTGAGGATGTGATGTATGCAGAATATTCAGGATTTTGTTACTCTTTTAACAGTATCATGGAATGCTACTGATATGTCAGATGTCATCTTGAGGTTGTGCAGTTGGTATAGGCTGTTCTGGCACAATTAAGGTCTCCAAAAGCTCCTTCAACCTGCCTAGCAAAATCATCAAAGGTACTGATTGAGGAGGTTCCATCAATGATAGCTTGGGTCTTATTTTGTACCCAGATCACTGCAGAGCCTCCTGCCATGAATGAGAGGGTGTACAACACTTTTGTTTGTTCATTTGGGAAGGATCCTGGTTGAAGGGTGATGGAAAGCTTCACAGCATGAATGAATCACTCTGTGTCAGCCCTATCTCCACTGAACATCTCTGGATCAGCTGCCTTGATGAAGCAATGAGAGGGGGGGCTGGGTATAGGGACATGAGCAGCCAAGTGTTGAGTTGCAGTAATTGCAGCAGCTGAGGCAGCATTGGTCAGGTTGTTTTTCATGGCACTCAGTTGGTCTTGGAGAACTTCATTCTGGCACTGTAGAAGTTGGACTTGGTTTGCTTGGGTGGTAAGCATATGTCTGAGGAAGTTCCAATTTTCACCCAGGGATTTCCAGTATGCCTCTGAGAGTTGGTCTGCCATAGTATAAGGTGAAGAGAGTGAGAGGAATATGTGCAGTTGTCTTGAGGGAGCTTGATCTTCTGTGAGGGAAACACTTTGATAAGGCTACAATTATAAGATACTCCAATTATTATAAGCTGATTGAGACTAATCCACCTGGTGTAGCAGTAATCCTCAGAGATAAAGCTGAGAGGTAACCATCACACCAGTCACAACCCTATACCCTACTCTAGCACTTATTGTTATAGATAAAGGAATCAAGGATGCCATTTTAGATGGATACATGAGTAAAACAACTAAAAAATAGATACAAGTAGGAATTAGTACAAAAATGGTAGCTATATGCATGGGACATTGAAAAAAACTAAAATACAAAGCCACCACACAAAAAATCTCATCAGTAGCTACATTTTCCATCACTCTACAAATATTTCACCTGTATGACTGGTACAGGGCTTGGTTCATGGCACTTTAGCGCCTCAGTGGCTAAAGGAGCGGGAAGCATGGGATGGAGATAGGGGATGACAAAGGGACACTAGGAACAGTGGAAACAGTGGAAATTAATTGGGAATAGTATTAGAATGGAATGGAAGAGGTCCGGAGAAGTTTAGGACAAAGGGAAAGCCAAAATGGGTGCATATATGTCACCACCAAGGAACACCGATTGATCTACTAGTTGTACAGCATGCTACTGGTATTGGGTAGCATACGAGACATAAGAGGATCATAAAAGGAAGGATTAGGACAACTCAAAACCATCTTTTTCTATTTGCAATAGCCCAGGTATAGCATACGCGACTGCCTAACTTCATACAGTGCGGAAATCTGCCGCTTCTCACCAGATATGGTTGTATTTCCTTTTTCTCTTCACTAGTAGCTCAGGGGATACAACATCTATAAGTACTACAACTGTCTGTAGTTAGTACTCTACTTGATAATTGACTATCAATTATTCTTTCCTTGTCTGAACCAGCACTCAACCAGTTTAACTACTATTTCATTACTCTACCACTTCAGGCTCGTTGTTCAAGTTCTGGATCACTCCAGATAGGTCTTAGTTACATCAGACTAGCTGCTCACAATTTTTGGAGCACTACAGACTGTAGATTCAATTCTTATTGGATTCACAGTGTCCTCAGAAATCAGTACCAAGCTCTCAGTACCAGTGCTAAAGTGCTGGATTGACCAGAAAGCCTCCGGAACATTTTATTGCCAGAACAATAAAATATTGACATCTACAGAAAATACAGTATCTCTAAGAAGTAGCTTAGGATCCACCTGGACCATCAAATCTTTGCCAAATAACCCCAACACTTATTACATAATCAGAAGATGTAAGGTATGGGAATGTAAATAAGAAGAAACAAACTGAACTTCCAAGATAAACCTTGACAGTAGTCCTTTCTCAGATTTGCAAACTTCTATCAATGTTTCATTTTCAACTACTCTAACCTTACCATTCTGCTGACCTATTTGACCCAGAAAGACACTTCACTGAAGTACCTGAACCTCCTTCAAAACCTTGAAAGAGGCCTTCACCACTGCTTCCACACTTGTCTAATGGTCCAACTACCTTTCTCAATTCAACATTCTCATCTATTTTTGTCCTGGTCAACTTGACACAAAACCTGATGCATTAACAAGATGATGGAATGACTATCCTAAAGAGGGATGAAGCAACTATGTGATCATCAACTCACATAACTGTTGACAGAAGCAATCTAGATGTGATTTCTTACTGCTCACACAGGACAAAGGTGTTAACCTTTGGTTTTGAGTCAATGGAAGAATAAAGACAATAAACCAAAGTGCCTCTTTGGGCTTATGTAAGTGCTTAGGAGTTGGGAGAGTAAAAGAATAAAAGAAATAATGAAAGAAGTGGTAGAGCTCTAGTGGTGAATATATCACCTTCAACAATAACCTACATATCACCTCCATCATCAATTGCATCACACCCCTGAATCTTCTAGCATGTTCTATTGTTCCATATGATGTGCTCCCTTTCTTGTAGTAACTCTATAGTCCATTATATTATCTCTTCCACATTTGGACTACATTGTTCTTTTTAAATACAAGGCCTCTGCATGTATATAAACCTCCATACTTTCATAGCTAGTTCACTAGTTCAAATATTGATTTTGTCTTCTTCTTGTAACCTCTGAACCACTCCATAACTTCTCTCCAAAATTAGGGACAAAACAACATGGGAGGGTGCAACACACAAGTTGAAGCCAAGTCCCCTTGACTCCATACCCTCATGTTCACCTTGGTTCAACTTCAACAGTTTGGACCTCTCAAAGATACCTTCAGACCTTATGTCCTCAACCTCAGACTTAATATCATCCCCTGACACCCACCCTTATCCCTTGTATTTCTTGGCTTCAGTCCTCTGTGATTCCATTATGTAATTTTCTTTGATCTTTTCCTGTTGACTCTGATAGCCTTATCCCTCCAATAGGATGTTCTACCCTGATCCTGCTCCCTCTGCTCTTCCACCACCTGGTCACTTCCCAACTGGGCAAGTGTCACATACTGGAATGTAAAATAATCCTAGGGGGATGGGAACAAGATGGAATTGGCTAGTTCTTTTTGCCATCTCTTTTACCTTTTATTCACTTTTATCTCCCTCACATATATCTAGTCTACTGTCTATCCTTGTGTCTCTTTTTAGTTTGTGTTTGTGTTTCTGCTTGTCTAGATGATAAAAAAATATCTCTGAGTTTATTTACATATAACATTTTGAAGGTCAGAAATTTTTGAAGTAGAGTATAGAGATATCATTTTCAAGGATATATTAGGATCTTGCCTCATGAGATCCCTGCTTGCTTAGTCATCATGATTGAGTAATTTCTTCACCTTTCAACTCAGCCCTTTGTTTACTCAGCCTCAGAGTCTAGACCTCACTCTTCATCACTTCTTTTATTTGGTTAGTTTTCCTACACATGATACTCTTTCTCTATTTATTATTTTCCATTGCCTTGCACAACAATATTTTTAACACACCTCACCCAAACCTTATTCTTACTCATCCATGTTCCACCTCACTGTTCAATGTGTGCACACATGCTCTTGTTTCAGGTGGTTCGGCTCAGTCCAATGAGCTGAGGTTTGGACATGGCATTGGCTTCAACATTCTTGCGTTGTGCCAATCCTCCTGCCTGTGCCACTAGATTTGGGACTGATGTTTGGTAGGGGTCCAAGATGCTCAGTACCAGACAGTTAGACTACTAACTTAAGTACTGGAAGCATATGTCTAACTTAGTCAATAATCTGAATGGAGAATACATACATGAGGAGTAGTTACTTTTATAGAGAATGGGGTGCCATTAGATATGCAACAATGTTGCACAAGGTATGGAAACGAGAATGTAAAGTATGGAGGTAAGAATAGTAATATATGAAAAGGTGGGCATACATGCCCGTATATGTACCAAAAGGTACCAAAGCAAAGTGAGCGAGTAATAAGGAATATAGTAAAGTGTGATGTACCAAGCCAAGCCAAGCTGAACCAGATAGTACTTGTAAGACTTGGAAGTCTGTAGCTTGTAAAATGGTCGGTCAGACCTCAGTCGGTATGACCGAGGGAACCGAGGCTTGGTAGATCGTACTTTGACAATTTGAAATCATTCTGACTAAACTAATCTCATATATAATGTGTATTAAATTAGTAATTCAGTAGTCAGAAAATTGACTAAGATTACCCCAAGCTTTAGTTAAAACCTCACCCTCAGAAATTAGGGAATCTACAAGATCTGGATGGCACAGCACATAAGCTGAAGCCAAGCCCTATTCCAAACCTTGCCCAAAGTTACAACCTCGCTTGAGTATATGTAAGAATCTCAGCTTGGCCCATTCTTAACACCAGGAGACAACCTCAGGTTTCCTTTGTTTTATTTTACTTCTATATATTTTCTTTAATTCCTTTTTATATAACTTACTCCTTTCTATCCTATTCCCCTCTCTTATTTTATATTACTGTTACACCTTTTATGTTTGTATTTATTGTGATTCCCAGCAACTATAGATTTAGTTGAATAGGTAAGGGGATCCTCATCCTGTTCTCTTTGGATTCCCTCTACCTCAGATATGCAGTTCTGTCAGTAGTTGCTCTTTAATATTACTTACTTTGGATCTCCTCTACCATAGTATCTAGAGTGAGAGCCTATGAGTAGCCTGGGGTTAGAATCCATTTACAGGCTTAGATAGTCCAGTGGGAAAGATAGTAACCTTTCACTGGACCTACCAGAAGGTATACCACTAGTGTCAGTCCTATTAAGAACAGGCTGAGGTGAGGTTCTTGCTGAAGTTTGCACAAGATTGTAACTTCAGGCAAGGTTTGGAGTAGTGCTTGGCTTCAGCTTATGTGCTACACTTTCCAGATCCCATAAGATCCCTAATTTCTGAGGAGTGAGGCCTGACAAAGGACTTGGGATAATTAGTTGATTTTCTGACTACAGAACTACTAATTTACATACATGTTATATACTAGATTAGTATTTCAAATAGTCAGAATGATTTCAAATCAAAAGAACAAAGGGGTTTCCAGAACAGGAATTAAAACAAAGGTGAGTGTCAAAGTAAGATCTACCAAGCCTCAGTTCCCTCGGTCATACCAACCGAAGTCCAACCAACCATATTACAAGCTACAGACTTCCAAGTCTTACAAGTACTATCCAGTTCAGCTTGGCTTGACTTGGTATATCACACTTTACTATATTCCTTATTACTCGCTCACTTCACTTTGGTACCCTTCAGTACATATACAGGCATGTATGCCTGCCTTTTCA
>QFEC01009255.1:0-23357 GCA_003316585.1 Gomphus bonarii
TTCCTCAGGGGAAGGGGTCATAGATCTCCAGTAGCTTGTAGGGGTAGGTACAGTTCTGGATGCTAAGGGTGTGGGTTTGGGAATGGTCCCTTCTAGGTATCCTTGGACACCATGTGCACCTGCAGCAGACCAGATAATGTCATACCACACAAACCAGTTATTTCCATCAAAATGGTCCTTGGCAGGTAGTATAAAGAGAGGGTTGGTTAGACATATTTGGGCCCTTCAATCAGTAAGGGTTTTGTTCAATGGATCAGGGTCAAGTTTGGTAGGTTGGGGTCAGGTTCAATAGGTCAGTGTCAGTGAAGGACAATTCAGGTAATCAGTGTTTATTTGTGGCTCAGCAGCTTTGGACAGGGCCCATAACCTGTAATAAATCACAAACACTCAGTTGACATGAATGGGTGAATCAACTATATTTGGTACCTGTAATAAGCCACACACTACAGGACAAACAGTAAGTTAGCTAAAGGTAAGTAAGGTGGTGGGTAACATACCTCAGTCGACACGAATGGGTGAATCAACTGAGGTATGGGCAACTACTGATACAGAATATAAGTGAATTAGAATGAATGTGTGACACAAAAATGTATATGTTGGGAATAGTAATGGTACGAGGGTAATTGATGTACTATATCTGAGTTCTAATAGATAAGCACCTGTGTGGATGCTCGCTATCGCCATCGCATGACTCTGTGCGCGTCAGAGCCTAATTCAACAGCTCACACTCGAGCGTCTGTTGCTTTTGCCTCGTCTACTTCTCTTTTAGATGATACCTTACTCTAAAATTCCGTTGAAAATTGTATTACCAAGGTGAGAATTTGAATAATGGGTGCTTATCTAATCTTAGTTCACCACGGTTCTCGCCAAAGATGTCTACACCAGTAGAGTGGTATAATAGTGAGTTCGTCCTAAACTTGATGTTTCCTCTCTGAGTTCAGAAACAAGCCACCTGTAAATACTTCCTCATTGTTCCGGCCCTGGTTTTCGCGCCGTCCTTCTTCATTGACGCGCCATTTGGGCGGTTTAGCCCATCCAAGCCATCACGTCTGCTGGTCAACGGTATGTAAGAATCAGTGGGTTCCAGTCAATTAACTTACATGTACTCACAAAGGAATAAAATCATGGATAGTCATGGAGAGTGTATCCCCTGTCTGCTTTCTCGCAGCATTTCTTTCGTCTCCTTTGACTCGATCTCTCACTTCCTTGCAACGATTCCCCCTGTCGCCTCCTCCTGTATATTTGCAGACTCCACTCGCTGGATTTACCTTCTTCGCACCCAATCCGCCCACCGTTCTCGCTCTCATCTTCTTATGCCATTATAGCAACCGCGCTCTGATCTCTCCACTTCGCACGCCGGTTCGTTCTAAGTCTCATCTTAGCGTCCCCATCTTCGCCATATCCTTCAACGTTGTCAATGGATCTCTCATGGGTGCTTTCCTGTCCGCCTTGGCCATGCCCATAGGGAAACCTGGAATTGGTGCCCTCCTATTCAAAAGCAACCGTTTTGTTGCTTCTAATCGGCAGTTCTGGATTGGAATCTGTATATGGGCACTTGGTTTTGCTAGCAACATCTGGCATGATGAAATTTTACTCAACATCCGTCGTCAACCTGCCTCTCAACGGTTAAAAAAGTTCGCCACTTCTAGAGAAACTAATGGAGAAGGGTCTAAAATCTCCAAACCCCGCTACGCGATTCCTCATGGAGGATTATATTCACTTGTATCATACCCAAATTATTTATCGGAATGGTTCGAGTGGCTCGGCTTTGCTATTTCTGCGTCGGCGCTCGCCGCGCAACTTCCCGGCAGCCATGTGGTATATCCTTTTGCCGGTGGACGTCTTGCTCTAGGTAACACATTTTCCTATCCACCTCCTATACCATTTTTACCTCGGTGCTGTAGGTGCTCTTTCGGGCATGAAATTTATTCAAAGTCTCACTCCTCCGTGGATATTCTTGCTTGCGGAAATCTTCTTAATGTTTCCACGTGCTTGGAATGGCCACAAGTGGTATCAACGAACCTTCCCCAATTATCCCACTGCGCGGAAAGCGGTGGTACCTTTTCTACTTTGACCGTTCACCGTGAATCGACGCAGCTATCTCATCCTCTCTGGCTCGATTCCGAAGACCGAACCCATTCGGCTTATTGATGATGTTGCGTTGCATAGAGGTTTGCTTGGGCCAAGTCTTATGCCACTCTCAAAGGACTTGGGAGGGAGGTTTAGTTGTTTAGGGTCTCACCATCTGCTCTTGATTTCCGTTATTGATACGTCGAGTACACGCACCATGCTCAATCTATCCCCAAAGCTCCACCCTGCGTCTTTATGAAAACTGGTTTGTAGGTTACGTTAGGAGCTGAGTAATGAGTGTAAATTTCTAAGCTATTGAATACAACTGCCTGAGCCCAGACACTGATCCCCTCCACTGTGTATATAAGTAAGTACTTACCGGAACCTCCAGATACGCTGCCTCACTGATCCCTTCTAGAAACTCATCTGTGACTGGAAACTATTGAGGGCATTGATGCCCTATACACCTATTGATCTTCTAGTCAGATAGAGGTTATAAAACATAGTCATCCTATTCTTGCCACAATCCTATTCTAGTATTCTTTTTGCATCCTAGATTTATTTTATTCTTTTACAACTTTAGAAGTAGGTATATAGCCAATAGTATATAAAAGTTATATTAAATATACTGACTACCTCCAGTTAGAAAATCACCTTAGAGCCTTGCTTCTCTTATAACCTCACTTTCTGAAATCAGGCAACACAGCCAGGATATAGCACATAAGTTGACACCAATCCCTATTCTGAACCTCACTGAAGTCTTGCCTTGCTCAAGGTTTATACCTTGTCAAATATACAAATTACCAAGATATATATTATCAGGAGCTCAGGGAATTGACTCTCAACAATTTGCAAGGTAGAAAGTAAGATCTATTTGAAGCAGATATCTACTATATATCTGTAGAATTGAATATTCTCAATAAATTTCCTCCATGCAAAATCTATAATAAAGTATCCGATTGAGTACTTTGTAAAGTACTTCAAACACTTTGGATGGGTTCTATTTCTTCCTGCATTGAGTGGTGAGTCTGGTGAAAATACATGAGAATGATGGCTACAGATTCTACCCTCAAGCCATCTATGGCTATGTCTAGCACTCTGTCTGGGATGCTATATCGGGTCCCTTGTTTTGGACTTAAGCGGCCCATTCAAATATAGGATATAATCAATCAACAACCACTCGGCGAGTCGTCCTCACCGGTGTGGTCTCGTCAGGTCTAAGTTCATCATAAGCCCAGCTGAGGTGTGACCTCTACACTCGGCTCCTGTCAACTGCGGCTATAATGATATAATGATCGGTTTCTCGTCTCTTTTCATTTCGTTTTTCTTGCATTTTGTTTTTCTTGCCATATGTTGTTTATTGCATTAGAGCTTACGTTTTTGTTTCCGTGTTGCTTTTGTAGTTGTCTTTATGTTTACCGTTTTTGCTGTCTAATATTGGTGTTATTCTTGCCGATGTTAGAGCTTGATGTTGTTGAATTATCTTTTTACGTTTACTAGTCGGCTATCTGTATACCCAGTGGGGTTGTGCCTGTTGCTCGTTGCTCGTTGTCGTTGTGCTCTGAATACATGTTGGAAGGGTCCTGCCAAATGCAGTAGGACCATGAGGCTCCTGAATCTGATGCGTTGATGTTACGCCGAGCTGCGCTTAGAGGCGCTGCTACGGGCGACTGCAAAGGCAACTGCAAGTACCGGCACGTCTTACATTCAATCTCCACTGTATACAACTCTGATGTCACGGCTTGACTCAGGCCGGTAGCACGCCCCCTTTATATCCCTAAAGAGCCCCTCTTTGAACGTGCTCTCACCCTATCCTTATTCCTATAAATCCTTGTCCCTTTCATTCATGAGTACACCGAGCGTGAGTGCCGCGACGATGCGGTCCTCGATTCCTCGAGGACCTCCTAGTGTCGTCACGTTCCGTTATAAGCACCAGTTGGGTTCTGAGATGGCATATGTGCCTCTTGCCGCCACTCACGAAGTTAGTGTCTCTCTTCTCCTTCTCAAACGCGTAATATTTATGCAGCATTATGTGCAGGAGGCCCAAGAGATGGCTGCTCGTGCATTTCCCACATTACTCTCCTCTGTTGACCCGAGCTGGCTCTTCTTCACCATCGCTATTCGTTACAAGTCCACAGGGGAGCGCAAGGAAATCGCCATATCCCCTAATGCCTGGTTCTACGTCACGAACAAGCTTGTGGCATACCGCCTTATCGATGTGCACGTTGTGCCTCCCTCATCGCCTCGCAGTTCCGTTACCAAGACTTATGATGCGCCACTATATACCCACAGTCCGTCTAAGCAAGATGTACCACCATACCCCCACAGTGAATCCTCCCAGAGCCACGTCCCACCATATCCCGACAGTCCCCCTCCAAAGTATCCTGGATCGCCGAAGAAGCAGTTGCACCCATACCTCCCACCCACTCACAGCGGATATGGCTATGGGTTTGGGTGGCATGACCAAATGCAAGGCCAAGATGCATATTCCTATCCCGAGCCGGAATCGAGGCCCTCATACCGTCCATTTCGTTCTGATCCACAAGAGGGTGCAGACCGCAGGAGTGCAGGATGGAGCAGTACCCATCCCAAAGGTGCTAATCCTGGATGGGGCGGCATAGGGTTGTTTTCCAGTATACGACGTCTCTTTCCCATAACTTGGAATGATACAAACGGGAGAAGGAGACGGCGACATGAACATTATTCTCGAGTCCAGTCTCCCGGGTACGACCAAGAACACCACTATGGCTACGAAAACGCCAGCCGAAGTGGAAGGTCATACGTCCCGTCACTTATTTAAATGGTTTCAACACCGAGAACTTCTAGACTGTCTACATAATGCCTTCGAGTCCTCTAATGCCCCGTTTCATGAACCTTCGTCTTGTTGTTATATTATCAAATATTGTAACGCCCCCTTGTACGCACAAACCCATGATACCCACGATTATAATGTTCACGACTTTGATAATACCATAATACCATTGTTGTATTAATTTATGACTGTCATAACTTGACACTTAAGAACTGAAACATTAGGAAACATCTTCCCTCCTCCCGCGATGTCCAACAACTTCCAATATCGCGAAGCTTTATTTTGAGCAATCTATATAATACGTCAATGCAGCAACGCGAGGATGGTTCCTACAGTCCATTCGTCTAAGTGCCCTCAACTCCAGCAAAAAAATGTTCTCTATCGCGGCGAACTGCCGTATCGTGCCTTCCGGCCAATGTCAAAAGGGATATACTTATATTTCACCATATGCCTGTAAATGACCCTCAGCATACCCCAAAAAAAAAAAAAATTGCCAGAAACTGAATACGTACTGAATTTGTCGGCGCATAGTCATGGCAAAGAGAGCCAAGAAGTATCCCACAAGAATTGGCCAATACACTGGTACGTCGAATATTTCGAACACGGTACAAAAGAGAGCGATAAGAGTAGCGCGAGTCGTCGATAACCTGTGAAGGTTCAGATGTGAGTTCGTTGCAAGATAACAGGTGATAAACAACGGCTACCAAAAATTCCATTCAGGCAATCGTCGGATAAATGGCCTAAACTCGTCGTCTTTTGGCTGCTGACTAGGTAGTACATATTCGTCTGGACCACCTTCTTCAATTTCATCTGCGGTGAGATCCGCCTCGAGAGAAGGGTCAAACCGCGGTTGCAAGAAAGCAAGAAGCAAATTTAGGAGGTAGATAGCATGGGCATCTGGGGGTAATATCAGCCAATGGGCAATGAGGAATGATGAATTATAATCCACATACAGCATACTGGGAACAAAGATGAACAACAACGTGAGAACAACCACAATAGATAAAAGGCATCAAACGGACCTATATACCACTGACATAAATTCAGCATAAATCAGGTTTCAAACAAGACGTGATTGTTCGCCCTCCAGTAAGTACTCACCCCTTGTGAAAAAACGATCCTCAATACAAATAGTGCAACAAGGCCAGCGGTGCTTAACCAACGCTGGAGTATGTGAGGCGCGCTGCGGTCCAGTAGTGCTTGGTACTGTCGAGTGATACGCTTATAATTCGCAACAATTGGTTGGAAGGCGGGTGGTATTGAAGATGAAGAAGGGTCACCAAATGACCCACTGGCGGGAGTCTGCGGGTCCGTAGAGGACATCATGATGTCGTCGCGGTTATCGTCGCACGAGACGAGAAAGTCTATGGTCGGAGTTTAAAAAGTACATGTACAATGTCTACAAGTCACGCGGCACGTTCCTAAGCATCTGGCGCTCTGTTGGACCACGCTGTGAAACGGTCCAGTTAGTGCCGAACTCATTGAATCTTCCAGTGGAATTTTTTGGCAATTCAGCACTTTGTACATTGCTTTGGATCCATTCTGAAGAATGCCGGTTGAATGTCACGCGTCACGGTGGCATCCGAAGCAATTGTGGAGCCGTAAGCAATCGGTCGGGTCAGCATGGAGTCGACCACGACTCTAGCTGCTCAGCACGTGCTGTTTCATCTACACCGAGTCCCTCGCACTCAACCCATGTTTGTAGCAGTGCAAGGTCCACAAGGATCTGGAAAGACGCACCTCACGCGATCTTTGGTCTCTACCCTCTCATCTCCTCCTCATTCCCTCCGGTTTGCGGTGTTCAGCGTAGACGACCTGTACCTTCCCCATTCAGACCTTCAGAAACTTACGGCAGATCATCCCAGAAACAGGTTGTGGAACGGGCGGGGACAGCCGGGAACCCATGACGTCAAGCTGGGCACAACTCTCCTTACGCAATTGCGAGACATAAACGGGGAAGAAGGGGATCCAGATGCTAAGGTCAATACTCAAGTGGTACTTCCCATTTACGACAAGTCGAAAAATAACGGGCAGGGGGATCGTGCAGCTGTAGGAATACCAGTAAACTCGCCAGTAGATGTGGTCATCATGGAGGGGTGGTGTGTTGGATTTTATCCCCTTGAACAGCCAGAACTCAACAAACGGTGGGAAACTGTTCGTGCAGAAGCCGAGGCCACTCACGGCAGTATTGTACAACGCGCAATGGAGGGTATTCGGAAGGAGGACATTGAGAGCGTAAACATCGCTCTACGCGACTACGTCAACCATTGGTATGGTTTCTTTGAGGTTTTTGTGCAAGTCAGTGCGGATTTTATTTCCGAGCATTTGGTGTGCTTATTAGAATCGTGTATCAACAACACCAAGATTCAATCACCCGTACACATTCCTTATGAACACACATACAGGGTGGGTACGAAAAACTGTCCATAAAGTGTCCTCATGTTAGTACGTAGCGGAGACTAGAGCAAGAACACAACATGAAAGCTGTCAATGGGGGCATCGGAATGACGGATGAACAAGTTATAAGGTGTGCGCATTGTCATCGTTCTACGTATACTGCCCTGATTTCTTGCTCATTCCAGTTTTGTGGACCGTTTCATACCGGGCCACATTTTCTTTGCCAATGGCGTGAAGCAAGGCGCTTCCGCCTATGCCCCTCCGTCATGGGCGGGTAACGGCCTTTGTATAACAATAGGCGAAGAACGAGATGTACTTGGCACGGAAAAGTTCTAGCCGGCAGAACTCGTGCCAAAGAGATAGAGACGCCTTTCCACTGTTTGAATTGTTATGCGTGTATTATGTTTTCGAGCTATGGGCAACTTATAAATTGCAACACCAGTCATATGGTCACCTATCTCAGAGGTTAATAGCAAACTCATTCCATCTAGCTAATTTCCTAATGATTAAACTATCTCTGATCGGGTGATGTTGCACATAGGACAATGGTTATCTTTATAGAGCTGGCCGGTCCACTTATCCAGGTTTCAGTTATATCGTCAGCATTCTCCGAGACTCTAGGTAAGCATGATAATGTATGTGTATTGTTTAACCCCCTCCCAATCCCTTTTTTCTCCTCTACTCTGTTTCACGCTGGCACAGGATAACCGAAACACCCTATTATAAGTTTACTGTCACTATCTACTTAATGGTCTGACATGAGAATATAACACACCGGTTGAACTCGGTGAGTTGTCTTCGTTTCCATTCAAACATGAGTTGTTGCCCTAGCTGTGCTGTGAGGAAAAGTTTCCTAACCTCCTTCCAGTAGGCTCTCGCTGTGCGCAATGCACAAATAGGACGGTGTCCAGTCAGATGTTGATAAACAAGCTATCCATCTACTTCTTTCTTTCCTCTTGTCCTTTTGTCAAACATTTATGGTATATACAGTCAAAGCAGTAGTATCAAGGCATCATAAACCTAAGGTAAACTTTGATTATCCTTACTCGTATTGATTTGAAATTTGTCGCTCCGCACAGAAATTTCATGTGTTAGAGATATTCAAGAGCGATCTTCGGTCCATCGACAGTAGGCCCCACAACACCGAATTACCACGGAGGTTAGGTAGTCAATCGATCTATCAATCTGCATTCGTCAATGCTCAATAAGTTTTACAGGCACTTGAATGCGAGAGCAGGTCCGGACAGCGATTATTCTAGTAGTAGCCACATCGGTTCTTGATGGTTTGCTGCACTAGGCATTTACTATTTTCTTCCGTTTCCGATCAAATAAAATATTGATAGGAAAGCAAGAATTAGGATTTGCCTTGTGTATAATGTCTGTAAGCATTTGACATGCTTTGAATCATACATAACCAAGACAAAGGCATCAAGAAATGGCGAGAGCCAGCCCTGCACTATGACGCTTACAAGTTTTGCTGCACGTGGGTAATGGACTTTTGATGGCGACAGGAAGCACTCGGCACAGCAAAATTTTAGCCAGCAGAACTTGTGCCAACGAAATAGATCATCATTTACGATGTTTATGCATGTATGCAAGTGTTTCAGAAGCCTCCATCTCTACAGAGCTTTTCTTTCTGCTTTCTCCAAAGCAAGAGCAAGAGCTTTGTAGAGACGAAGATTATTGTACTACAAGAGCCTTTGTGTCCTCCGTATTTTGTACCCGAGATCCCGCTAGTGGTCCTAAATCGAAACTCTTTGCATCATACATCCAGCTGAAATATAAAAGAGTCTTTAGATGCAAATTTCCTCGTCGCATTCGTTAAATTGAGGTGTCCAAGCCACGGTCACCAAATCAACATAAGTACATGCTCATAATACCTAGTAACACTGGTGGAAAAGTGACTAAGCATGGTGATCATGAGATTTCTACACTTGGTTATGGCTATTAAAGCAACTCCTTTAGAGGAGGGGGAGGGGCTATTAACTTTACCTCCTGTAGTCACTTTCAACGTCTGATGATAACTATAGATGTGCATAAATGGTAAAAGATTGAGTTCACGGTCAAAGGGAAGGCAGATTATACTCTTTTCGGTATCCTTGAATCCCCAATTCACGATTGTTGAAGCACCGATAGTGATGCTTACATCAATATCTCTAATTACTGCCAAAAGCATTCCATGAAACACTTTAAGGGATATCAGTAGCTTCTGGTACTTACATAAGCGTCGCGCTAACTGAGTACGCCGAATTCTTGTTAGAGTAGAGTCCTGTACATTGCCATTGCTATCGACCACCACAATGGCCAAACTCACTATGGGAACAGATGGGGCATTCGCTTTACAGGTACCTTACCTCTTTTAGTATTTCTTTCTGTAACCTCTCTGACATTCTACCAACAGCGCAAGATACAGAGTGAATTGGCTACTCGAGGGTATTCTTCAGAAAATGGTTAGCACACGAGGACGATATCTTCATCATACAATCTTCTGAGACAATTCAACAGATCCTGTAATGGCAGAGTATATTACGATCATGGTCATCAACGATAAGACACCAGGTGGGCATGCCGTCTCCATATCCATCCATCCACCATAGCTGACCTCGCTGGATACAGAGCAAATCAACGGAGAACTCGCTGATCGTGAGTAACCGTAAAATTAAGTTTTTAGATCAATTGACATAGGTTTCATAGTCATCGGTCCCGAATACGGTACATATAGTCATAACGTACCTTCTTCCTCATCTGACTCATACCTTGATATACCTTTTAGAGTCCAACTTCACAGATTGGCTCTTTGAAGAGACCGCAAAGGCCGCCGATCCTACCCCAATTCCCACTTCACCACCGACAGAACAGCCTACTTCTCCTGGCACTAGTGTCCGTGAAGAGAATTCTGCCAACTCCCGCCGAACAGGACCCGGAGCTGGCCTACTCCAAAACGCTTTATCAAGTGTCCATCCTCCAACAGGACCTTCAGCATTCCGCAACAGCAATCCTCAGCCTAACTCTGGGGCACAGAAGCGCACCGCCTCTGCACGTTCACCTTCCCCATCCTCTTCTTCCTCACTCCCTCACAAGGCACGTCGAACTGACGCTCCCACTGGTCCACGAGCAATGATGGATCGTCCACTTGGAGCGGGCAACCAACATCAGAATGGGAGAAGTTTACTTGATAGGGTCGGTCCACATACTCGCAGGGGGAACGCCGGTGGTAATGGAAACTTATCACCTGCTCAGGTGTCTCACATACAAGCCAAGATTGATGGGATCACTGGGAACCAAGTTTCGCGCCATCCCATGAATGGAGGACCGGCCATGAATATTAGCTTACAAGAGATGATGGTAATGAACTGGGACATGATGAGGCAAATGGCAAATACTATTGGAATGATGGCCCCTGCCGGTCCAGTTGGCAATTTTGGGTTTCAGCAGCCAAATGTTGGAGGCATTCCACCACAACAGCCGATGGGCGGCTTCCAGCCAGGTCCTCCAGCCTTTGTGCCAGCCCAGAGCCCGCATGCGCGTGGTGGCATGGGCAGAGGAGGAGCACAAGGTCGAGGCGGAATGGGCGGCGGACGTGGACGAGGTGGTTCTCTCAGTCAGTTTGTAGTACCTACACAACCACAGCCACTCCCAGCACCTACGCCCACACCTGCCCCTGCACCCCCTGCACCCCTTGCACCCTCAATATCTGGACCGGAGCGTCCTGGAACACCTTCGCTGTGCAAGTATTCACTGAAGTGCACAAACCCTCAATGCAAGTTCTCCCATCCATCGCCAGTCGCTACCGTAGAGAGTGGTGTGGTGCTGAGTACCGAGTTTTGCCCTAAGGGCAAGGACTGCAAGGACAAACATTGTACGCTTGGCCACGTGAGCCCAAGCTTAGTGAATGGTATGATATTCAAGTTTCCTACTGCTACCCCTTCTCATTGATCTTTGAACTAGGCACCGCTAAACCTATACTAAGTCATATTCCTCCTACCTCTTCCGTCCCTACTCCTACATCCTCGACACCATGCAAGTTTGGCCTATCTTGTACACGGCCGGGTTGTATGTTTACCCACCCCGCTAACTTCCGTCCTTCCCATCAACACAACTATCATCCCGCGCATCCACATCAGCCACCAACTGTTGTCCCTTGCCGTTTTGGTGCGTCCTGCACGAGGACTGATTGCCCTTTCCAGCACCCCAAGGGCCATGTATCTGCGAACATGTTCTATAAAGGCCTCGGTCCAGACGCGCCTCTCGTTGAGGGATATGTGAGTCCACACCGAAGCGTTCGGTTCGGTCCCGAGTCGAAGGGCGAGTTGCCAGCGACTAAGCAAGATAAGGAGCTGGAGAAGAAGGATGGGAAAGAGGTAGAAACGGTTGCATTGGGAAAGGAGAAAATCAGCGAGAAAGCTGTTGGAGTTGGTGCGTAAGACAAAGTATGAAGCCTTGAAGGTTAACTGGTGTACCGTGTCGTATTGAATGTTCTGTCTTTTTCCAAATATCCTTTACTATTTGCCATATTTGCCATCATGCTCCCTTATGAAGGGTACTCTGTCTTGAAATACAGACATCACTGCTTAGCTAAATTGTTACAGCCCTCCTTCCTCGTATGAGAATAACTAATGATACAATCCATTCTCAACTTGAATCATATCGTTTGTTAAATTGGGTATTTTGAGAACTACACACGACGACCATCCTTGTCTATAGCGAGTCTAAGCAGGTCACCCTGAGTATAATTAACAACGTAAGACATTGTAGCTGAGAACGACAATGCACTCTCACCGCTTCCAAATCTTTAAAAGTTACTTCCCGTGTCCGGTGCAGTGATTCAATCTCGTCAATGCGTTCTCTTACATTGTCAAGCAATTCATCGAAACCTTCTGCTTCCACAACTTCCCGGGCGGCGTGGAGGATAAGCCTCGAGTCAGGACGCACGTCGTGGTGGACATCAATGGAGATGATGTTAGCATGATCCAAACCTAATAACGGTAAGCTATTGGCATATGGTGGACAGCATGATGCACCTTCTAGAAAGTCTGGTCTAGTCATGATTTGCCTACACCTCCACTACATCAGAGTAGTCAATATATCTTCATGGTTTGGTCATCTACGGCTTGCTCACATATGGAATAACAGGTAAGGGAAGTTGCTCCGCTGCATTCCCCGAAATCTCACCAGCGGCAATAGCCCTCTGACGTTCTTTTTCCTGCCCTACGGCAAGTTTTACAAACTCACGCAAAAGAAGCCAGCTACAGCTGCTCCATTTTTGCTTAGGTGAAAATGAGCGGTAAATCATTAGCGAATAACCAATGGCTTTCCTAACAGAGATTTACCTCATCCATCACATCGTCGTCACAATCTGGAATCAGACCGATTTGACTGAGAAGCCAGCTCTTTTCGGTACGCATGATTTGTTCAGCCATGGCGGCAGGGTCCTCTGCACGCGAAACCCTGTTCAAGTACGCCATGCGCCCGCCGGTGTGATTCAGGATGTATTTCACAGTCCCATCAGGAATCTGAGGTCTTCCCGCTCTATAACGCATTCGTTTGAATGCTTGTGCGGCTTCGCTGAATGAAAGATCATAAATGGATATGACCTGCATCCGACTTGCCGTTTTGCCTACGCAAGGAATTGTTACAATCTATGATGTTCTCAGACAAGAAAGGCACCTACGTAATATATGGAAAGGCCAGTAATCATCTCTGTAGAATGCCTGAGTCTCTCACTTGAGAAACGAGTCAAAAATTCTCACGTGTTGAATATCATAGTGAGAATACCTGCAAGCTGATTTAAGAAGGATGGAACCGAATAGTCCTGATAGGGGGCATACCACTCTCGCTCCAGCTCTCTGCTCTCTGCTGAAGTTGTAATAGCATTGCCTGGCCCGCATCATCATTCCGGAACAAATGCACCTGATATCGATCAGGACTAAGAAAGTCGTGTATTGTCCTAATCTCTTGGTCTCACCTTGTTCAAGATCAACACGAGCGGACGCCCTGTCCTTTGAGATGATCGAAGGGCGACTTTTTCTAACTTATTCAAAGCTGGTACAGCGAGATTGAGCAAGATGTTTGCAGGACATCAAAGCAGACGGACCTCGTTCGATATCTAGAGCTGGACCACCTGGAGATCAGCAACTATCAGTAACCCTATCACAAAATACTCCCGGGACTCATGATGAAGAAGTTGTCACGTTCGGAAAAAGTCTAATCGTGAAATGTGGGATAAGATAAAAAATACCTTCGCGAGGGTCCCGACGCTGGAAAAGACCAGTCTGAGTATCTTCGTTGTACTCAAAGTTTAATGCTTTTCCAAGGCGTAACCTACATGTATCGTGGAATTAGACACCAAGAAGTGCATGAAAGTCAAGAATGCGTCAGATTACAAGTGATGACTTACCTAAAGACCTCCAGGTCAGGGTGAGCGTCACATAACGCTACGCCTTCCGCAGAGATGGCCTCCATCGCGTCGAGGATCATTGTGCCCTTTCCTGCACCCTAGGTAATGCACCAATCAAAAGTGTACAAGAATCCCTGGGCTGTCGTCCAACCTTGCAACCTATAAACACGTAATAATGGCCTGCCTCAGTGCCACTGACTATGCGATCAACAAGGTCTTGCTCATTTCGACGAAGATGTTTGTCCAGGTCGCTAAGAACATCACCCCCATCATGGCCGTGGACAGATACTGCAGCGGGAGTGTTCGAACGCTTTGCTAGTTCGAGGGCTGGATCATAGCCAGCAGAAAATGCTTGCTCCATCTAAGATAATAGAAGATAATCAGAGCGAGAGCTAAGTACGTCATGAAACTATCTAGTATTTTTACCTTGTCAAGAACTTTTTTTTTATACCACGATACATATGCTATACCGCCTAAGAATACTGTAGATTGTCAACAAAAGATATATGGTCATTATAGTTTCTTATGTCATGCGCCTCGTAGCAAATTTACCTAATCCAAGCCCAATGACTGTGGTAAGTGCAGCGTCTAGCGAAGGATTATTTGTAATACTGAACGTTGCTGGGGCCCCTCCAGGTATATTAACAGCTTGTACAGGAAGTGGAGGAGGATCAGACGGTTGTGCTCTTTGCTCTGAGTAGGGATGTGGCTCAGGCGTTTCTTCAGGCTTGTCACCCTGTGCGTTCTGAGTCTGTGAGTAGTCACGATGAGTGACTAGCGTCTGGACACGCTTGTTACCGAAAACGAGTGGCTGTGAATGAGAGGTCGAGGCAAGACGTGTCCAACGGCCTAGATGAGAAGACAAGTTTCTCGACGTGGCTGGAACGCGAAGATACCATACTGGAAACCCTTCAAAGGGAAAATAGCGAGGGCGACGAGCAATAGCATCTAAATAGAGAAGTAAGTGCCATCGCCGGGATTTCATTAAGGAAGTGTTGGCTGACAAAGCTTTTAGCAGGTGGCTGACTTCTTTTCCCCGCAAGTGTCTGATCCACGTTGAACCAGCGTGTTTCACCAATATTTCATTTAATTCTCTCTACACGGCCCGCCTGATACCTTATAAACAGTTATGTTCGCAAAAATCCCAGGGTTGTAGATAAAGGTCAAACTTTCCCTTGGTTTGCGGTAAGTTCAGGTCCTGTTGATGCTCGATATAGTCATTCACAAACTGTCTTTTACTTGGAAATCCCATTCTCTCTACCATTCGTTATCATCATTAATAATTAACAAGGCTCGTAGGTTTCGGTTTGCTAGGAAAGACATAGGGTCAGGCAGGACAAGTAGGACACAAGTTCTCAGTCCCAACATGTTACGCGAGTGACTTACATTCTATTGGAATAATCCTGTTACAAACAGAGTTCTGACAACTTATGATCAGCGTCTTCAGCATAGAACCCGATCAATTGCCTTTCGCCTTTGTTCCTAAAGTAATAGCCTTCCCCTGTCTTCACACATATGGCGTCGGCGTCCAATTTCCGTAAGGTCTTACAGGACCGCATTACATATCCTACTCGAACTGGTCTACGAGTTGTTAATGAAGGCACCTAAACAAAGTAGTTTTCTGAGCCAAGCGATAGTTGAATTTTCAAATCTACTGCGCCAACAATCATCTGACATATATGGCGCCCAGCATGCTTCTTCGACGTCTCCTTGCCCTTGTTCAGTGCCAATTCTCCGCTGCAGTGCCCATGTTTGTTACTCTCGCAATGCTGTGTCATGCCCTATCCACCATTTCTAATCCATCGGTATAGTAGTCTTCAAATGGCCGATCTGGGTAAAGAAAGGAACGCAACTATGACCGTGTTGGTCGAATTCACGTCATGATTTTCTCAACTTGTGATTTGGGCTCCTTGCATCCATGAATTCTTTAGCTTAACCCTAAACCCACGAGGATCTTGTATCCGCCAATTCGTTGGGTCTTCTTATGGAGTTCTCGGATAGGTAATTCTTATGCAATCATGTTTTCGAAGCTCTACCAGTATAATGGGGAACACGAAGAAACCAACAGGCGGCACTGTTATCCAGCATACAACCTTTGGAATGTGATAAGTTATAATCCTGTCTTTTGGACCTACAGATTTCATCTCATCATAGCTTACCGCGATTCCAGATAACTCTCCCCCAGTTCTGTCACCTTGTCGAGCTTCATTGCCTCTTCATGATTTTACTTTTGCCTAGTTCACATCTCTGTCAAGGTATTACACACGGACGTCCTCATCGCGGGAATTTTCTAATATGTCGCGATGCATCTCGAGATTTGTAACACCTGGAGGTCTTGCCGCACCACGCCGTTGAGCCCGCTTGTCACTTGTATTATTGGAACGCACCCAGGGTGCACCAATAATCCTGCAGCATCAGAACCTATGAGGGCATGTGTATCGGTTTACACGTTTTCCCCCAATGGGAATGGATCTTCTATCACAGCCTTCTCGTCACCCTACTTATCCAATATAACAAGACCTCGAGAGTCTTCAATACGGTCGGCAAACGTGGTATAAAAATTAACCACATCTTGCCAGCTGGAAGACATGGAAGGCTCGCCGAGCAACGGCGCTGTTCTGAAAGCTTGTTGGCACCTCGTGCACCGTCTTTCTGTTTATAGCCTTCTCGACACCGTCCCGATCCAACCTAGCAGAGCCTTTGATGATATCGATGACACGCTTCCCAAAGTGTAAACTTGAGCCAATCTCTCGCATTGTGGGAAGATTTGGATGTTCCTCCATTTCAAACCCTACAAGATCTCACATTTGGATTATCTTACTCTGGAAGTTAATAGAGTCCCTGAAGAACAACTTTTCATGCGTGCCAATAGCACTGCCGCCCCAGAGCCCTAGAAGATTCTTGGAAGTTATATCGGCACCTCATCACCATATGCAATGAGCTCTATCACAGCCCTCTAGAAACTACACACTCTACAATCGACAACAAAAAAATTGAAAGTTTTTCGGGAGCTCACCTTGTCAAAGCCTGTCATCTGAATAATGCCTCGCATCCCAGACCCCGCATTCCAGACAAATGGAGCCTCAAGGGAAGAGCTCGTTAATGGACGAGAGGCACATTAATTACCCAGGGTGTTGTCCAGGACTATGTATGGTTACAGCACAGTGTGGTTGTTAAGTCATTTCCATGGACCAATTGGATCATGGGACGTCCAAGTTATCACGGTTATTCAGGATAAGTCTGAAATGACTTCCCAGGTCCCCGCGGGGTATGATTGTTATCAACGTCTAGTATGTACACTTCACGATCAGCCCCATGAGTGTGCTTTAATGGATAGATCTCCGTTGATGGATTCCAAGCCGCACGGCAAGGTCTCGTCTACCTGCCGGAATATGCATGCCAAAAGGACTGTTCGGACACATTGGTGAGCCATGAAGCATTTGTTCGAGGAGACAGTACGTTGAAACGCTGTCCCTGGATACAAATGCTAGTTGCAGGCCGCATCGTTTGACAATAAGCAGTGGTGAAACACCGAGGACACCGAGCTTCAAATCAGTCTCACACATTGATAGTACGGTGCAGAAGCGTCAGCCTGGGAGCCACGGTAACGAGTTTTCTGATATCCCACAGGTGTTATCGAAGATATCGCAATACAAGACCCTCCGATTTTCAAATGAGGCCGGGAAATAGTTGGAAATTTTCGAAGGATCGGGTAAGTTGTGGGCTCTTGTAGTAAAATTTTTTTAATAAGTCGACACCACAACAAAATGAGGGTCATGCGAAGCACAGCAGAATGATAGGGTAGTGACACTAATGCAATTTTATGAATGTTGGCGCCACGGCGAACGGGAAGTAGTCTGGCACACAGACTGGTGACGTTTGCGAGTTGTTAACATTGAGCGGTTAGCCAAGCTGGCGCCATCAAGAATCGACGAGACAAATTACTGTTATATCTTATGCTGTTAAGAGTTATCTCCTCACAATAGATAAGCATGGAAAGTTCTTGGGCGGCAGTCACTGTTCACAGGGAAGCCTGAGAAAAACTAAGGACAGCGCCATTCCACCCTGCAGCCCGTATACGGTAATTATATTTATGATAATCAGAATCCGCGTCTATGCTATGCCATTTCATCGACTTCGCACTATTGTAGATCAAAAGCTTATACAAAAGGACAGCGGAATTGTGTGAAAACTCATGGGGTCGGCGGCTTTGGACTAATCTTCGACATCGAACGAACTGCCAGACGGTCGACACGTGTTTCCCTGGAGGCCAGCCTGATTCAGATTCAAAGTGACAACGTGGAACGATTGCCCCAGGGGTATCTACCCACGAGGTGAGGTCCCGCAGCATTATTTCAGCGGTGCGCCCGAGAATGTCAAAAGAACGGAACACCGTGATCAAGATTACAAGCTCACGATTGTCCAGAAATCAAAACTGTGGCAGTACACGTCGCGCCCAAGGTCACGTGGTTCTCGTGGGCCACGTGACTCAGCGGCTGAGGACTCCTGTGCGTCAAGTGTGACCTTACGTGCGTCCGTGTCCAAGGCCACATGGGTAGGCTACACCTCAAGGAGACCCCTGAGGAACGGGCTGAACGTAAATGGAGGAAACGGCGACGAGCCGAGCGCAAGGCTGCTAATGCTCACAAGTCCCACAGCCACACACAAAAGGCGCAGAGTCAGTGGAAACAGGAGGGACAGATGGATGGGCATGACAATGAAGATGGAGAGGAGGGGTGGATGCCACCGGAGGGTTCGACAAAGATTGATGTTGACCAGGTGCGCGCAGAGGTGGAAGAGCGGCTGTTCAGAGAAAAGTTATTTGACGCGATGGGAGAAGACGACGAGAGCCGATTGGACGGGATGGAGGCGCAGATGAATGCCTATTCCCATGTTCCAAATCGTTGGAAAAATTTTGACGGGCGCGATCGGTTTGACGATGCCTCCATGGATCCCAACCAGATGCCGGACGAAGAGTACGCCGAGTGGATCAGAATGGGCATGTACAGGTGAGTGACTTATCTAGGCCATGCATGCGATCGATCAATAGTTAACATTGTGTTACAGGCGGACACACAAGGCCGAGATAGAAGAACTTGAGCGCAAGAAGGCAGAGCGCCAGGCTCGCAAGGAAAAGGAGCGTAAGGAGCGGGCGGAGACGGCACGGCTAGAGCGCGAGCGAGAGGCTGAGCGCAAGGTCAAGCGCGAGCTCAAGGAGAGACGACAGCGACAAGAGGCGTGGGACCGCTACGAGGCACGATGGAAAATATGCACGGCCACGGAGTCACTTGACCGCGCCTTCACATTCCAAGACATACCATGGCCCGTGTTTGCGATCCTCACCCTGCCTGAACAGTTGACAACTGACCGCATCTCTGATTTTCTGCTGTGTCCCCTGCACAGGGGCGACGGGCTGACAGAGTCCAAAACGCGTAAGGAGCGAATCAGAGAGGCTCTGCTGCGATGGCATCCAGACAAGTTTGAAGGTAAGATGGGCTCCAGACTAGACGCGCGTGAGAAGGAGATGGTGTTTGAGGGCGTAGGCATCGTCGCTCGATGTCTCAACGAACTGATGGCGACGTGAATGCAATAGTAAATGGTGATTCTATCGGAAGACTTATTCGACAAGTCCCCGATGGGTCAGCTGGAGATCCCACCATCAGGACGGGAAGCATCTATCTACGGAAGACAGAAGTTTGTTGCATCTCTGTGGTCTGGGAGCAATGCACCTTTAGGAGCCTGGGCACTATTGCGCAATTCAGGTCAACGCAGTTGAGGTGGGTGGGCGTCGCACAGCTTAAAGGTCCCCGAGAGTGATATTTGCCGATGCAGGATACCGCAGATATCGAGACAGAACCCCGGTGTATATGTATCTATGTTTAAATGGCTTGTAAAGGAAATGGTCGAGCGGTCTGAGTTGAATCTAATTATCCCGGCGAGCTGTCGTCGCGGCTATTGGCCGACGGAGACGAGACGCGCTCACGTGTGTTCAGAGTTTGTATCTGACTGTCAGCTCTGGGTATTCCTGTCAAGGTGACGTGTGTAATTGTTGCGGGGAGATCCTTGCAAGGCCGGTTAGGAGCACTGCCAGTCAGGCTGGTACATATTGGTGAAGCCATATTGACAGGCGTGATAGAGAGCACAAAAGGGGGTTGGCGAGCATGTTAGATGAGGGCGCGACGAACGAAGCGAGCCCTGGGCGCTGCATGCACAGCGATAAGTGTTTATCTATAGTGGACTTGTTGTTGTCGTTATCTGAGTTCCCAGCTGTGGCGAGTGGGCGCGCCGCCGTCATGGCAAGCGCAGTGAGTGAGTTGCCTACCTTAACTTGAATCAAGTCCAGTGTACAACGGGTGCCGACGCAAATGAGCCAAGGGCGTTAGGTCCTTCTGATACTAATTATGATACTGATTATGATTGGGTTCAAACAACATCTTTTTAACTTCTACTTCAGGGAGATTTGCAAAAAGGTTTCGATATCATTGGCTGTCGGGGCGGCTGCCCAGATAAGTCTCAGATCTGCAGATTTTAATTTCATTTTTTGTGAACTGCGGCTTGGGCATGCTCGAGACACTGTGAACAAGAGTAATGAACAGAAACCACTAGGGTAGCAATCGTCATGCCGAATTCCTTGTAAATACACTGAGACATCCACATATTCCTCCTTCTCGCCCAAGTTGCCCCTGCCCCTTACCCGCATTGACCCTGCTCTCTCCTCTCTCTCTACCCGACCCGTCTTTCTCCCACCGCTTTCCCGACCCTCCAGCTGTCACCTCAGCCCTCCGATCTCAGAATATAGCCGACCTTCTGAAACCCGAGCTGTTTCGCATACCCTGTACGCAGCAATCACACAGCATTGGCCATCCGTAGTCAGTTGGCAAACATGAAAAAATAACGCGAGTCAAAAAGCATCAACAAAAAAAAAAGGGTATCAATGATGATCCTTAATTATCAGCCAAATATATGTTTCGGATTGTTTTCAGTGGTCCTTTGGTAGATTTACATGCACATAGTATCTTATATGAGACGCGGCCTCGATTAATAAAAATGGATAAAAAAAATAAAAAAATATAAGCCAAAAACATAACGCTGTCGTTTGACAAGATCCCTACCCCAAAGCTAGAAAATCCACAGCGCAGCAAGGACAGTGCCAAGCGCCATCCATCAAAAAAAAAAACCTGGCATCACGAAGGGCCAAGCATATAGCTGAAGTAAAAAAATTGCGGCGCAGCAAGATGGACAAAAGAAATGTAATGGCGGTGTCACAGCGGCTTGCCACCGCTATTTTGGTAGCTTCAACTGCGAACCTTGAAAATGTATCATCATCGCATGGCACACCCACGCCCACGCTTAATTTACAATTACATCTGGCCGATAAAATGGAAATAGAAGTGGAACGACGCGAGGGTAGCCCCGCAAGAGACGAAAACTGAAGCACAGGGATGAATAGATGGATAACTCAAAGGTCAAAATTATAAATATCTCAGAACCAATGCCAAAAAAGCAGCATAGTCAGGAATGAGAACCGCGCTCATCTCACCTTGTCGCATTGTTCACATACATGAGGTTGGACATGGAGAACTTATACCCAAGGCGTAGCGCATGGTGGCGGTCTCCATGCCACACGCAGGAGGTAACGAGCCGGCGTTGAAGATCTGCATGGGGATTGACGAACTTTGTGCGTTTGAAATTGTTGCAAAGGGTAATTTGAATAGGGGTGGTCTATAGATTGGAAATTAGGATGATCAATGGAAAGACGGTGGATAAGTTGAAAGAGGAGACAAAATGATGAGACAAAAGAAGTGCGATGGGAAATTTTGAATGCCCAAAGGGAAAAAAGTGCGAATAAAAGAATATTTGAACAGGCCGCTATGTAAGGAGTTAAAGGAAGTTGAATACGTCAACACCAAAGGTTATCACTTATCATCTCACATCAGACGATGATGCAATGCAGTGCAGTGTTCGAAGGATGAAAAGGATTCGTGGCCGAATGGTAGGTCTAGGAGAAGAGAGAAGAGCAAAAAATAGGAGAACAAGGGCAACCGAAGTAACAGCGAAGCCGATGAAAGATGAAAGAGGACAACAGGAAGATAACGGAAATGGGGAGAGAATAGGTAATGAAGTGCAGAGCAGACTCTGGCAGCGTGTGGCGAGTCGATATGAGATGGGTTGGGTGTCTTGATATATCGATAGCCGATAATAATTGACCGGCTTTGCAGGAAAAGGACTCGGGACAGGACATGGATGATGTTGATGTCATGAAGCACTCCATTTCCCATCCCACCCCACACAGACAGAACGATGTCACCATCATGACATCCCGAAGATTAGATTAGAAATCGATGACCATCTCATCTTCCCAATCGAGGATGGACGTCAGACAGGATGGGTAAACAGACTGTGACGACGATAGGCACCAAAAGTGATGACATGGGATGCGATGGGACTCTACGTTGCTCCACACCTCTTGGGTCGAATATGAGACCCGGATCTAAAATGGAATGGTCAGCTAAGACGAAAAAGCACCAGCTGCCAAGACTTACCACTGGTACCACCTCATCTCATGCAAGCATACAGACATACGCTATCGAGGCAATCAATCATAAAATCGCATGCCAAAAGAAATGGGATGGCATGTGTAGGTGCTGAGATCCATTGCAACGGATCTCAGGCGGTGTGCCTTTCGACAAATTCGGCGGTGGGTTTGGGTACACCTAACGCGGTAAGAACTGCAAGCTCCGCGGGCTCTCAGCCGGACCCATGTGAAACAAAATGTTAAAAAATTGGGTAAGATCTAAACAAATGTCCGAGGATATATAAGAATATAGATACAGGGATGGATGGAAGGTTGAGATGCGATGTGAACAAAAAAAGAATTTGAATAGAGAACGAAGTGTGCGTTGTTCCAAACCACCAACATTTATCCATGGCAATGAAGATCAAAATCAACACGAAAGAGCATATGAATAAAAGCGAGCGACTGGAATCAAAAACTCTGCGTCGCCAACGCACTACGGCAAGATAGCAGCAACTTAACAAAATGCACTCAGATAAGGAAGAATCGGGACTCCAAATTGGGCGTGAGCGGGTGTGCGCGCTTATCAAGAGAAGTACCCCTTAGGAAATAATCGATATGATTGGACATCTGGCATACTCTACTACACACGTTTCCTGCTCTCCTGGCGCCGATGAAAATAGATGGTTTGAAGGGGCCCTATGTAACCCGATAGCAATCATGAATGGTCTTCAGGCACGCCCCAGAGCATGACGTGTGGATAAGGAATGCGAACCTGCACTTGGCTGGGAGGTGGGGGAAGAAGACAACGTACGATGCGAATCGATTCGAATATAATAGAACGTCATGAGGCAAGACTTGAAGACTAGAGCAAGAAAGAAGGGGAGGAAGCTGCGATAAGATGAGATCGCGAAGGGCATTCAGAAGGGTCGATCTCCCCAGGATGGTAGGGTCTCACCTGTAAAGTACATGGTGGAGGAAAGTCGGCCATAAGTAAGTATAATAAGTATGAGAAGCAAAGAGAAGCCGTTAAGTCATTTGAATATTATTTATCGAAAGATGTTTCTTGTGACCAAGTGGCTGAATAAGGAGAAGGAGGGTGGGATATTGAAATCATGACTCGCAGAAGAGGGAGGGATAAATAAACGGGGAAGAGGATGGACAGA
>QFEC01009297.1:0-11596 GCA_003316585.1 Gomphus bonarii
AGAAATGAAAAAAAGAGTCAGCGAAGAATAGAAGGAAGAGAAGAAGAGGGCTTACCGAATCCCGGACAAGCATACAGATGAGACCGAAAGCGACTCCTCAACCGCAAAACAAACCGAGGACCTGCAAACCAAGAGATCAATGACTGATGTTGCAGATGATTTACCTGCCAGAGCGATCACGACGCAATACAGAATGACTATAACTGAGCCCATAACCTGAAATACGCACACGACAGACGAAGGATGACTGATTGTATCACCGCCAAAATCGAGACATGTTAAAGGGAATTTTGAGAGAGAGACAAGAGAGAGAGTGGTTATGGAGAGGTGACAGGGAGAGGTTATGGAGAGGTGACAGGGAGAAGTTATGGAGAGGTGACAGGGAGAGGTTATGGAGGTAATGAGAGGGAGAGGTTATGGAGAGGTGACAGGGAGAGGTTATGGAGGTAATGAGAGGGAGAGGTTATGGAGAGGTGACAGGGAGAGGTTATGGAGAGGTGCCAGGGAGAGGTTATGGAGGTAATGAGAGGGAGAGGTTATGGAGGTAATGAGAGGGAGACTAAATTGATATTTGAACTAGCAAACTAGCTACAAAGGTATGAAGGTGTTAGATCCCAGATCCCCTCTGATATATCTCCACCCTTAGTGCCCATTAATCATTCATTTCTGCACCCCTCCAGATCGATCTCACCCCTCTGTCATACTCTGCACCATAGACATCTCCATGTGACCTCCATACACTCCATACTCCGTCCCTGTCATCCTCACCATGTCATCAATCCAATACATGGACCTCCACATCATCCCTTCTATTATCTTCTATGTCATTTTCTAGTATGTTCTATAGTTCCACATGACCCCATCTCTCGTTTAGCACCCCTGCATCCTAATATAGTATCTCCTCTGCATTCAGACAATCCTGCTTCATATTAATCCCATGCTCTGAATGTATTTAAGCCTCCATGTATTTGTAGCTAGTTCTCTAGTTCAAATATTGATTTAGTCTCCTCCTTATTATCTCTGTTCTCACTCCGCAACTCTGCTCCGACACCTCTGTAAATACAAGGACAAGACGATGCAAGAAGGCACAACACATAAGTTGAAGCCAAGTTCTCTTGACTCTATACCCTGGCTCAACTTCAACAGCTCAACAACTCTAGAACTCCTCCTCCGGCCAAGATGTCTTTGACCCTGGACTTAACAGAAGGTTTATATATATGTGGAGGCCTTGTATTTTAAAAGAACAATGTAGTCCAAATACAGAAGAGATAATATAACAGACTATGGAGTCACTACAAGGGAAGGAGCACATTCATGTGTCAGAGGTGATGTGATGATGATAATAGAGGAGGGTGATGTGGGTGTGAGTGTGTGGGTGTGGTCATGCTTCAGAGTGTCAAATGGAACTTTGGTATGTCTCAGATGTGAATCAGAGGTGGGTGATTAAGGGTGCTTCAATATATAATATCTGAAATCTATTGGAATCTGGTATCTAACACAATGGTAGTTCATAATGTCAAATTATTTAAATACTCAGACTACACATATTTATGATTGGGTCTATAAAATTTATTTGACCAAGGGGAAATCCTATGCAAAGTCTGTGATTATTCTCAGAATTTTCAAACAACCAATTTAAGCTCCAGAGTTCTGTGATCCAGGTATGGGAGAACCAAGGCAATATACAGGAAGGATCGTATTTCAGGTTTTACACAAATCTGTCAAGAATACATTGAGAAATGATGATTTGAAAATCAGCTCTAAATAAGATTGGAAGTGTGACATTGGCAAGGTCATATGCAAACGACAATAATTCGCGCACCTAGTGGTTCGCCAACAAGAGTCTGATTTGAGCCTGGATGCCACATAAGCCATAAATCAAGTTAGTATATCAGTTTGTTAAACACTTTAAAACAATGTGAGTCTGAACGCAAGCAAGAGAGTCTTTCATAATCAAGTCAATATATTTACCCCAATCTAGGGACATACGTGCTCTATTCGAAGCATCCACTGTATTGAGAATAAAACTCCAAGAACAGCCCACCGTGACATACCTCGAGGGACAGCACGACTAATAACTGGCTACCCAACCATGAAATTCCACTGAAGCATTGTTATTCTTCCAAGATCTTTGTGCAAACCGCTGGCCCCCAACTTCCGATACTGGATGCTGGTTTCAGTCATGAAAAGGTACACCTTCTCTCACCTTCCATTTTACATTTATAGGTCTGAGCACTTCGAGAGTGTATCTCCCTCTGCCTGGAAAGAGCAGCAAATTATCACGACCCACCCGGTACAGGAGCTAATTAGAGCGGTGCAACCGTCGCGAAACAAGAATTATGCCACCAGTGATGCGTCCCATCCACGAAAACCACGCAGCCAAAAGTCGCCAGGGCTTGATTGTATGGCTACAGTGCCAGGAGGGAGGCCAACACAAGCGGGGTTGATCAGTTGGCCATTGTGACGTTTGTTTGGACCTTAGACAAAGGTAGAATAGTAAGCTCCACCTCCACAGGATGTGGGCCCAACCATTAAGGATGAGTTCAGCAAGCTTGAGCTTGACTTTCCAAGGTCGAACGGTCGGGATAGTAATCGGAGCGCGACAGTCATTGAATATGAACTGCTCGAGTACCGGAAGGTACAAAAGTTGCAGTGCATAACGCGATTCTAAGAGCAAAGGCATTGAAATGTGATGTGGTTCTGCGAGGCGGAGAAAGGAAGCGCTACGATAAAGAGGTGACGGGTGTTGCGGAACTCAAAGTATTCGGTTGTGTAGAAGTTACAGTACGCATCGATGACCGACCGCGTTGATGTTTTGGGAAATTTTGAAGGTCACACCGGAAGGCAAGTGATCTGAGAATGGTCACGGCGGGGAATGTCACCATTGGAGTCCACGGAAGGAGCGAAACACCAAGTGAGCCGCCATGGGAACATGGATGCCCAACATGACTCAAGAATAGAGAAGAGGAAGGGCCTAGGAACGATCCGAAAACCAGGAACCCATGTCAGGTCGGTGACGGGCAAATGATGTATTGCAACCTGTTGAAATATTCATGTATATCCACGCCTTAGAGAAGAGAAGTGGCCATGGATTGGAATGATGCGGAAACCGAGAACACATGTAAAGGTTGGCCACGGGAGAATGATGTATTGCACTTGCTGGAAGAAATGGCAAAGAATGGACATCCACGCCTTAGAGAAGAGGAAGGGAAGGGGCCACGGGTTGGAGTGATGCGGAAGCCAGGAACACAAGGAAAAGTTGGCGACGAGCAATCAATGTCTTGCACCTGCTGAAATAATCGAAGAAAGGGATATCCACACGAAAGGAGGAAAGGGCTCGGTTAAAAAGCACCCACACACACACACCTTCGAATTTTTTGGTCTGCAGAATCGCGGGCGTGAGACGCGCAAAAAAAAAAAAACATTAGTCAAGCAAAACCGGGAACTATTCTCTCGCCTTGTTTTGGAGGGGCAGATTTTCTTGTCTCATCAACATGCGAACCGGAGTACTGTGTTGTTGTTGTTGTTGTTTTTTTAGAATGAAGGAAATCAGAGTTTTGGGGGCGCAAACACGGAAAGACTGCGGAGAATGTTGCAATGTCATCCTCTCCAAGAGTCTGGGAGAGTGACGGAAGGAAAAGAAAGTTGACTGGTATATGACGTGGCGAGAAGGGGGGGCCAAGGGGCGGAAGACTGTTACGAGAGGGGCGATGTGATGCAACCCCATCACCAACGAAATGTCACCCCCTAAGCCGGAGTTGATGCAACATTCCCAGATGAACAACAGCTTCAAGAAGTAGAGCCCAGAGAGGAGCACTATGACGACGACGACGACGACGACGATTATTGTCATAATACTTTTGAGGGAAAACTACAAGCGAACAAGACACGGGAGGTTGTCTCTGCAAAAAAAATATATCAAGTTAACGATAGGAGGTGGGATGGTCTTCACTGAGGGGCCCAGATCCATATAGAGAGATATCACAGCCCAGAGCTGCGGTACAAGAATGCCAAAGTTTGATCTATGCAAGTGGGAAAAAAAAAACCAAAAATTCTTCTTCTTCTTCTTCCCTCTTCAATTCGCAAACCACCCCCGCAGAAGCAGCTGCCGAGTAAAACTTGGGTTTCTTTCTCAAAACAGTCTCGGTGACGTCTCACTTCAGATTATGCTATGAATATTTGGCATATCATGGTATTTTCGGATGATTCGGGAGAGATTGCAGCTTCGCTCTGATCGCTGCGGACGACGGCTGTCAGAGTCATCTGAGGTAGTCATCTGTTGGAGGAACGTTCGTTGAATGTCAAAGTTTACTAATCTTTATAACTGGTCCCGTCTAACCCAAAGCAGCAGACAGCATACGGGTTCCAGGATGGGCCAATCGAAGTTGCATGACTTCGCGAAGACAAGTGTACAAACGAACAATAACAAACGGCCTGGTATAGGAGGATCACATAAATAAACTCTTCAACAAAATGGGATTGGTTTTGGATGATAAGTTGCTTGTGGAAGGTACTAATTTACTATTACTATGCGAAGAAGAAGAAGGAAAAAGTGCGGCAGAGACGTAGAATATGGTTCTAGTAAACGAGACACGAAAATGCCAGTACTTGTCAATGCAGTGAACAATATCAATGAGTTCACGAAGAACCCCAGTACAAGAATATGTCAAAAAAAATTATAACGTCGCACCAAAACACAGTCCTAGGGCAAAGCCGCAGCTGATGAATATCCGTGTATTAACGTTTGACCCCCCGGAAACTCGATGGAGGGGCTGGCATACGTGCGGTAGGGATGCCGGCGGGGGGAGATGCTGCGGAGGGTGCAGTCTTGGTTCTCGGCCTCACGGGTCTCTGTGCACCAGCGGACAAATCGACCTGCGAGTATGTCGAGTTTCTCCCCCCGCCTGCCGCAGAACCGAATGTATTCCCATACACACTTCCCGTTCCACCCCAACCTCCGGTAGCACCCCCGATGCTTCCTGCATACATCGAACGTGCCGTTGGAGGCAACATAACGCTTTGCCGCATTCCCATACCATAACCCCAGGGCGGAGCAACGGCAGGTCCACCGTACCCTGTCATTGTAGAACTGCGCTCCCACTCGTCATTGGCTGCCGCGAGGGCCTGCTGAGCGACTGCATATTGGAAAGTCTGCTTCGCAATGGCCATTGCTTGTTGGTGCGCAGCAAGAAATGCAGGATCAGGATTTGGCAAAGGGGGTGTATAACTCATGCCGTAACCTCCCGGAGTTGGCATGGTCATACCCATGTTAAACATGGGTGGGACAGGTGGTATTTGCATTTGCATGGGCATCTGCATCCCAGATTGTGGCCAGCCTCCTTGCATACCCAAATGTTGCTGAGGTACCAGGTCATCATCATCCACGGGAGGTGGGCCATTGACCACATTTCCAAGCTAGAAGGGTCGATATTACGGCTCGTCTGTTGGGCTCTTTTGCTACAACCATGATCACGTACCTCGATGGCTGCCCGCGCTTCACTGCGCCTCCTCTCTTTCCTTCTGGCTTCATTTGCAGTGACATTATCTTTCTGTTTGCCTTTCCCACCAATCTCCTTTTCATCCTCGAAAGTGACGCTTGCCTTCCGTCCATGAGAACCTGGTCGTCCTCGACTTCCCGACATGGCTGACGGTTTACTACGCGTACTCCGCGTGTCGCTGCCGTCACGAGGTGTAAGAGGCGCTCTTCCACTACTGGAATCGCCTGTAGAACTAGCAGGACTGTCACGTCGTGCAAAGGGTCGCGCAGGAGGTGGAACAGGCGAGAGATTTCCGGTGTTCCCCGTCAAGTTCGACGAAGTTCCAGTTGCAATGTCATAAGTAGAACTAATACGTCCACTAATATCACTGAAGGAAGATGTGCCATAACTTGCGGTGGTACGAGAAGATGGTGTTTGTGAGAGTCGAGAATTAGACGAAGTGTCTTGCGAAAGCCACGAGTCTCGTGGGGGCGGCACTTGCAAGTTTCGAGTACTCTGTGGTGCAGCAGCTAGTAGTGGCCGAGGCCGCCGGCCGGCTTCAATGCCATTCTTCGACCTCTGCTGTTCTCCCTCGTCTCTGGCAAAAGGTGGTGGGGCTTTTACCGGTCTGCCTGTGAGTGTGCTCGGTGCATTCAGATCGACTAAAGGCTTTTTCACGGTCAAAGGCGAAGAATGCGAGGATTGGGAAGTGCCTGGCCGTCGAGGAAGGATCAACGATGACAAGGGTGCATCTTCTTCAGAATCACTAGACTCAGATGTGTCACTTCCAGCATTGCGAGTGAGGGGCCGTGGTGCGGCTAAGAGTTTATAAAATGATGGGACTAGTCACGTTGAGAAGTAAATTAAAGTACTTACTGTTCGTTACTCGTGCATTTGCTGCAAGTGCTACGCTCGCGCGGGTCTCTTTTGCAGTAGGTGTAAGGGCACCTACGCTCAGGCTGGCTCGAGGTCTTGTTCCAGAACCATAGACACCTAAGGACGACTGCGGGCGCGACGCGTCATTCGCGGAGGATGAATCTTTGATCACTGAAGATGTTGTGGTAGGAGGTGTGGCACGTAGGATCTGTTGGCGCACGGAAGAACTGAGGGGAGGGAGAAGAGGCGCTTGAGCCTGCCCTTTGTTCTGCGTGATAGTCCGCCGACGCGAAACACGGGGTGTGCCGATAGCTGCATCACTTGTTGAATCGTCGTCGTCGTCGTCGTCTTCTTCTGGCGAAGAAGATGAGGAAGAAGAATCTGCGAACGCGTTTGTGCGTGTCCGAGAGGATTTTGCGACGGATGTAAGCTTTAACGTAGGTGGTTCCATGGACCTAGAAGGAGATGGTGACGAAATGCTTGAAGGAAAGGGAGAAGTGGTAGACGAAACAGATGGAGGAAGTGGTGAAACTGTAGGCTTTGGGGTATAAGTTGATGATGGAGGCTGGGGACGGGATGGTGCGTCTGCTGCAGCTTGTGACGGAGGAAGAAGGGATAGGGGAGGTCGGTCGTCAAGCGATGTGCGAACAGGTGAGATGGTGGGAGAGTCGGTAAGCGATAGGGATGTTGAAGATCTCCGTGCAGCTTGACGAAATGCTCCTGCAGCCATCTTTTGTTGGGAAGTTATCGGTGATGATCCCGGGGTGGTAAGTTCAGAATAAGAGTCTGCGCGAGGACGACGGGAGGTGACTTGGAACGCAACGGGTGGCGAAGGAAAAGTGGTTGTTGGGATGGGGTGTAAGGCTGGGGCTGGAGAAGAAGAACGTGCTTTCGAGGATCCTAAGCTAGGAGAATCTGGGCGGACGTGACGGAAGGATTTGAGGTTAAAGGACGTATCCGGTTCGGACGTTTGGGCCTTTGAAGGAGAGATGGGGGGCTTGCCACGTTCTTTATGGGAACCCCACCCGAATATGGGCCTTTTTGGTGGTCCGGATGATTGTGAGGGTCGTTGCTGTTGGGGTTTGTGGTCTGGTTCACCTGGTAAAGACTGTGTTGACTTGGCTGCATTCTGGTCGTCTTGGTAATTCTGAAAGAGGGAAGAGCGAGGTGGAGGATCAACGAGTGGATCTGAGTGCTGCGAGTGGGAGTGATCCTCTGACACAGCCTTCTGGAGCTTTTTGCGAAAAGGAAGGCCGAGTTTGCTGGAAGATGCAGACGGTTGTGTGTAGTGAGAGGCAACACTGGGAGCAGCCACCGAAACATAGTCATCGTCGTTTAGAGAAACATTAGAGTTGGCATCGGCAACTGTAGGGACCTTTGGGCTCGATCTGTTCCTTTTCGAGAACAGAGCAAGTAAAGGCATTAGGGAGTATGAAGGTGTGGGACCACCTCCAACAAATGGTTTGATGATGCACGGTGTGACGGTCACACAATTTACCCTTGCCGGGTCGTCTGAGGTTCTCCCACCTGACAGCGCGCCAAAGAAGCAAAGCGACGTGCTGCTACCGCACTGAACTCGGCAGTAGCTTACACTTCTTGTTTTGAGAGTGATGCCGGCCACGGGCTTCTCTGGGCTTGCTTCTAAGTTCTGCCGTCTGCGCCACACCTGCTTGCCAACCAATCACCACGCGATACATGAACAAATGACCTAGAGCGTTGTTACTCAACAAACGGTTTCTCTTCGAGACATTCGTTGGAGGATCACGTCACTGCATTCAAGTCCAACTTTAAATTCGACGTGGCACCATTGAATGCAGATACGTCACTTTCAGCGCATGTGCGCGACTCTCAATTCATTTGAACACAGCACAGCGGAGTATTGGATAGTCCGGCCTTTCAAATATCAATCTCGCAGCTCAAGATCGACTCCTATTTCAAGTAAATGATGCAAACTGGAGTCGATATGTTCGCAACAGGGTCATAGATAATGAGAAAGGAGCCACTGTATCTTATCCACCATCTTCCATACTTTACATCTGCGGGGCATATCAGTCGGTTCACAGTTTGAACAAACGTGTTCAGCAGCACCGACACCACCTGGTATCGCGACATTCATTCATAATATAGGCTATCAGGGGGTTACAATCCAGATGAAGCTGTAGGTCCCACTTAGTTCAAGACCCAGTTTTGCCCAGGTCTAGCATGTGCCTGGACTTGAATTACTCGACGGTAGTTATTCAGAGCAGTCTGCTTGGTGTCGAGTCTACGTCATAATCCTGTTGATAAAGTGACCTTCCTTAGTTTATACTAAACGGGCGATTCTCTTCACTCATAGGCAAACAAACCAAACCAACGATGGTCAGGCTTGTGCACGATCCTGACGTACATCTAAATCGCCTCGGAGTTTGAAATACACAGTACTCAATACTCCTGATTGGTGGTTCGTGTTTGAATTTGATCTCCAGCCAGTGAATACTTGTCTGGACTCGCCACTGTTCAATGGGCATCTAGACTCGACAGCGAGTAATCTGAAACCCGCATGCACTGTAAGCCCTTGTGATCTATCGGCGGATTTTTAGCTCTCCCGAATGCTCTGCTGTTAGTGTCTCGGCATTTTCCGGTGTCTCTGTGTTGCAATCACATGACTAACCTATGGCATAACGTTACGTTCTTTGAGACAAGGATAGACTAAAGCCGACGGTGTCGAATAACGCAGATTGGGATGAACCTCTCACAGTCATCTGTCCTCCGGACCAACGGCTGCTCGATCCGCGATGGCTGGTCTTTCCTAGTCTTGTCTTTCCTAGTCTGAGAAAGAAATATGACTACAGGATGACCAAGACCATGAAGAAAAGGAGGTTCAATGAGACAGAGGAGGAAGATATCCTCGTTGGCGCGAATTAAGCCTCGCATACTACCTTGACATGTGGACTTTATGGTACAGATATCATCTGACTGAATGATATTGGTTGGAACATATAAGGCCACTGTCTAGGGATGCTGTAATGAAAATATCTCACCAAAGACCTCACCCTTTTGTCTTTAGCCATCTCAATCCTTCTGTTATGGATCCTTTTAACATTTTGCTGGAATACATTGTGCTATGTGCTGTAACACAACTCAATGAAGAAGTTGAATTTCAAGACTACATGCTCAAGAGCTTTTCTTCCCAGTATAAGATACTAAAAAGGCTATTCCACAGCAGCTCCTTCAGTCAAAATGTACCTGTGCCCAATCAACAAACTCCCTATTTCTTGTGAGCAAAATTGACAATCACAACAAAAATACCTTCTATCCTACTTCATTGAGAATAATGGCCATGCTTAACTCAATGCCTTGCTCAGATACAGTAAGCAACAGAACCATTTGCATGTTTGGAAGTTTTGGATTGTGTATCTAACTTTCAATTTTTAAAATCATATAAGTATTATTACACGTATTCTCTAAGATCTCAGCTATCTTTCAAAAAATGAATCTAGCCAATTAATGTGAAACTTCCAGAGATATGATTATCTCATATCACAGGCCTCATTCAAACAGTTTTGTTACTAACGGTTAATGAGTGAAAAAAAGTCAAAATTGGAGGCTTTCACTGAGGAATTGGCTCATATCAAATGATGAGAAATCATGTGACACATATTGAAAGTTCAACTGGCCCAAACAAGCATTAACAACTCCAGAACTTCAACTACATTATTCCATAAGACCTCTCTCTGTTGATAAATTCAATATAGTTATTTCTAGACTTAATTCTGGCCAAACTACTTGTCAGATATTATCCTCTACTGGTGTCAGCATTGGTACCATCTTAAAAAATTGTTCTAAACATTTACCTGACCTCCTCAATTCTTCTGGTAGTCTTCCCAACTAATATCTGCCATGTAGTCAAGCTTATTACCTCTGGAAAGGCTGAAACAGTAGTACAAGTGTCTGTCAAAGTATGATCTACCAAGCCTTGGTTCACTTGGTTATACCAACCAAAGTCCCCATGTACTATATAACAAGTTACAGACTCACAAGTCATATAAGTATGTTTGGTTTGGTTTGGTAAATTCCACTTTGTTCTATTCCCTTTTATTCATTCACTTTGCTTTAGTAACCTTTGGTATATGTATGGGCATGTATGCCCACTTCCTACATTTTACCTATTCTTGTATCCATTTTTTACATTCTGGTTTCCATGCCCTATGCAATGTTGTTGCATACCTTATGGCAACTCTGTTTTCTATACAAGTAATTAGTTTCATGTATGTATTCTCCATTCAGATTATTGACTAAGTTAGGCATACACTATCAGTCCCTAAGTCTGTCATCCAACTGTTTGGTACTGACAACCTTGGGAACCTACCAAACTTCCATCTGAAATCCATTGGCACAGACAGCTAGATAGGTACAATGCAAGTATGTGTTAGGATCTCACTTTGCGAAATCTCCATTTGCTTAGTCAATCATGATTAAGTGTTCTCTTTCTTATTTCAGAAACCCCACTCAGTCTCCATTGATTTCTCATCCTAGTTCTAGACCTCACTTCAGTTTATTTGCTTCACAATTCTGCTCATGATATGTTTTCCTATTCAAGTAATTTCCATTGCCTCATGCAACAATCTTTGTAACAACTTTGCCCAAACCTTATTCTTACTTACCTCGCTGGATTTATGCGGGGTTTGAAAGGCGTGCCGACGTGCTGACGCAAACCGTCTTCCCGGGACGCCAGCTAACTCTGACCGCGGTGTAGGGTCAGGGCAGGGTTCGAAACGTGCCGTGCGGCAAGGGAGGCGCCGAACTCTTGGGCCGCGCCCCCGCGCGTCGCCCTTTCCCTTTACCGCACCACCACCCCACCACACCTCACACACACCTCACAGAGGCCAGGCCAGGCCTGACCCTGACGCGACCGAGAGAGAGAGAGAGAGAGAGGACAGAGTCACATATATATACAAAACAACATTACACCAAAAAAAATAACAAAAAAAAAAAAAAAAGAGACCTGACTGACACATGCACGTGGGCGGACACCACGCACCACGCACCATGAGCAAAAAAACACAGGCATGCGCTCTCTTTGTGTGAGATAACGACGAAGGGGGGAACGAGAACGAGAAAGAAGACAAAGGTAAATCAAACTGTGTTTTTTTATGTTTTTTTTTTTGTTGTTGACAATCTGGTTCACTTCCCCTGCTTGCACCTCTTGCACCTGCAAACCTGCAAACCGCTGCAACCCCCTCACTCCTGCACTGCCCCCGCTC
>QFEC01009334.1:0-29168 GCA_003316585.1 Gomphus bonarii
GAATATACTTACAGGAAACCTAACTGATAATTTGTCAACCCACATTTCAATAATGGGCACTAGGGAATTGGAAGTAAAAGAGAGGGGAATTAATTCTCCTATAAGTATTGTAAATTCAATAGAAAATTTATTACATATCCAAAAGATGGATATATGCACCATAATTCGTTTAGAATATCCTGATCTACATCCTGAAATGTCCGCTGTGATGTTTCAGGCTGAGGGATGAAGAATTCAGTGTGCAGTGAATATTTCGGTAGCATGGGTAGGAGGAGGAGATGGTCTTTAGGGGACTTATTGGCTGTTTTCTATAACAAGATCAACCTCTTCCTTGATTCAACCTGTCTCATTAGGAGTGCCATCTATGTTATAGATAGGTATAGCATGAGGAAGGTGACATGTTTTGAGCCTTTCTGCTTGAATGAATTCAACATCAATGAACATTCCTGTGGCACTGCTGTCAAGGAGTGCATCAATTGCTAGAGGATGTCCACTGTTGACAGACTGGACCTTCAGGGGGACCTTGGTGCACCAGCAAGTGTCAGCAGAGAGTACATAGAGAAGGGGAAGGGGTTGTTCTTCAGGGTTTGGGGTGGTGGGTTTGATTTCAGGCATGACTGGTTGGGTTTCAGTTGGAAATGGGTGTAGCATGTCTCTAGTATTCCCTAGCATACTGTTTCAAGAACTGAAAACTGATTTGTTGAGCAGGGCATGTCTTTCACCACTCACTTGCCTAAAAACCCTGTTTCCCTCCTTCTTCAGAAGCTTGGGCCCTTGCCTTCTGTGCTGCCTCATGAGCATCTAGAGCAACTGCTACTGACTCTGAGATCATGTCTATAAGTGCAGCTCCTGTGAGGGTTGTGGAGACAATTTCCTTGCAGGGCTCTGGGCATGCTGGGGAAATATGACCTTGCTTGCCACAGTTGTAGCATATCCAAGTCTCAGTTATGAGGTGGAAACTGATGGAAAAGATGTGTAAGGTTGTCTAAAGGGGAGCTTGATCTTCTGTGAGGGTGACACTATTGACAAGGTCACAACAAAAAGATACTCCAATATTAATGAGCTGATAAGGGGGTTTTCCCCCTGGTGTAGTGGTAACCCTCAGAGATCAAGCTGAGGGGTAACCATTACACCAGTCACAACTTATATACCCTAACCCAGTGCTTATTATGTAATCTGCAGATGCAAGGCATGGAAAGGCATGGAAAGACATAAACAGGAAATGACAAACTGACAATGAACTCCAAACTGAACTCCAAGCTGAACCCTAACAGAATCCACCAAATATAGCAGCCCTTTGTGCAGGACAATCACAGATGATTGCTGTAACCACTGGTGGTATTTGTCTGTGACTCCAAAGCTCCATGCATAGATGTGTCAGTATGTGGCACTGGACAACACTTGGAAGCTGAAGAGATGGAGGAGAAGGGGGTAGGTTTGGCTGTGTTATTCTCTTTTCACTGCTTTTCTGTCTCAAAGTGTTTTTATTATTTTCTTGGCTTCTGAAGTCAACTCCTGGTGTTGCTCTGCACATATAAGTGTACTTATTGTGCATTTGTGGGTTGTATGTGCTTGTGATTTCATATTATGTGTAGTACTACAATGTGATGCATGTGTTGTCCAAGTTGTTGGGCTGAAGTGGTTTGGAAAACAGTTACCAGCTTGAAATCTACAGACAAATATACAATGGTTACTGGACTGATGGTGCATTATTAGGAGGGTTGGATTATACAGATGTAAATATGTAAATGACAGTAGATTAGCAAACTTTGTTCTTCTGTCTTTAAAATCCAAGTTTATTCAATGTGTTTCTTGATCTTTTTCATAATTTTACATGTCCTGGTCATATATCAATGGGCTACACTTTTACCTGTTGAATGCATCGCACAATATCAGAGAGGTCTCCCCCCGCACACAAGGGAGTAGAATAAGCCCTTTATGAAAGTGTGGGTTCGTTCTAGGGGATGGTTTACGTGCTTACAGAATATAATTCAGGTACAAGATAAAGGGGAACTGGGATGTGACTTCAGCAGAAGAGTGGGGGGAACATTGCCCCCTGTACAGGTGGATAACGGATGAGGGGATGGTTTTTAAGTAAAATGGGGTGGAGGCGCTGTCTGTATTGTAGAGCGACGCAGTGTGTTGTTTTCCTTGACTTTGCTTTCATTCTGGAGTAATCATGAGTTTTGATCAAGGGAATCAAATTATGGTGCACGTTTGGATGAAGCTGTTACCTAATGTCACTGATTATCGACCTCGGAGATAAAGGGACGAGCGACACCGATGGGAAGTTGTAGGTAATATATAAAGTGGCGCCTGTTTGAATGTGAGCATAGCGTTACTAAGCTGAAAAATGAGAAATGATTACGACGCATATGACTTCAGAGCGAGGCCATCTTGTACTTCAGTTGAAGTGGAATCGGGGTACTCGGGATACCACATGGCTTCATCCAGCCAATGCGGATTGGGGTCGAATGAGGGACGAACCTTCGTCGTAAGCTCTGGTACTCCAGATTCCCGGAGATTAGGAACATTGTTGTTTGAAAAAAAGTACACGGCGGGATTTGTCGCCCCGGCATGTGCTTGGGTGTCCCATTGGAAGGTGGTCCAGTGATCTTCCCGCACACCGGGACAGTCTGTGAGTTTCAGAGTAGTGTACCCATAGCGTTGAATGCTAGTAACTATCTCACGCTGCTGGTCAACACTCGTTTCGGCGCTTACAGAGGTACTGACCTAGTTTCAAATCATGGAAGGAAATAGTGATGCCATGACGGCCGATGATGGAGCGAGCGTGGTGCTGCAACCAATTCCACGCATGTGTCCCATCGAGATTATTGTATCTTAAATTAATTATGATGTTCATATGCGCGGGGATAGCGAAAGGGACGAGTCTACAATGACTGGTTAACAAGACAGAAACAAAAGTGGAAATGGACTTGCTTTCGCCGTCGGTAAGCCTGACCTGCTTGGCTAAATATAACTTCTGCGGGAGTGTGCTCGAGGATTTCATCGCGACCGTGGAACTCCAGACGCTCGTTATCACTCCACGACAGTGGTCCATTTTCTCCTTGCAAGTGGCCATGCACATTGTCGACGACGATAAATTTATCATTTTCGTCAACATAGCCAATGTCACCCAAACCGATCGCATCACTTCCAATGTATAGCATGGAATCAGTATCCCCCGCTAGCCAGCCTTTCTCAAAAAATGCAGCGCCGACCATAAAAAGAGTGATTTCGTCATATCGACATCGAAGAATGTCCATGAGGTCTTCGGTAGTGTACGTCCACGATGAGGAGTCGAGCATGAACTTTCCCAACCAGGTGACAGGTTCAAGAGCGTATTCGTCTCTATAGACAGATAATCATATACCAAGAATGTATTGGGGATAACTTCTAATACTGACATTGGAAGGGCACGCTGCATTTGAAACAGAATATTCTCAACAGACTACCGTGATCCATGAACATGCGTGGGGTCAGCTATCGGCAACATATATAAACTTACCTGTGGGCGGCTGTCCCCACCTGATAATTCACCAGCATATATCAGTTTCCACTGGTGTCGATCATGTCCCCTTTGAACAGTAACGCAAAGGCCATCATGCTAGAGATCGTCAGGGATGTTAAATTCAGAAAATGAATTCATTACCATGTCACAAAAAGGGAATACGAATGCTCCCGACAGTTGAGATTCAGCCATTGCCTAGTCCGAGGATTACTATAAAGTATGACATGAGCGACTGAGTGTCATACCAGAACAGATGTCCGCTGGCCCAACAAGTGCATCAATATCAAATGGCCCCACATATGAGACTACAAACCATGTCATATAGTCCATATATAAACTCCAGAGGGTTCGATAACTGCATCCGTGCGAACCAACTCCTCAATGTCTCTAAATTTTCATCTGGCATGTGATACACCTGGAACGACATCCTGGGGGAGAGTCTGCTCATTCCAATGAGCTGCAATATTGAAGGATCCCTGCGAATAAAGAGATCAGCCTTTGGCATATTTAATCACCAACCAAAACTCACATGATATCTCTACGCAACGAGATGTCTCGCTCAAACTATGACACCATTAAAAACGGCCCAGAGTGTCAAGAGAAAGAGGGACGTACAAGATTAGTCTTCTGTTTAGAAGACAAGCCATGGTAGGTTTTGACCAGGACTATTCGTCCATCAGGTCGTTTCGCTTTATGCAGCTTTACTGTAACATAATTGAGAGTTGAATCAGCATAAGACTCTATATAGATGCGTTGTTGATTGATCGTCTGCAGGAGGTTGATATCATCACGCGTGTAAGTGATTATCTAAAATTGGGCATCAGTGTGTATAAGCAACAAAGAAGTTGCAGGATACGTGCATCAGAATCTTCAGAACTACTTGGGGACATGTCTGTATGTTGTTCATTTATTCCTTTAAAGTGCATATGCTATAAGGATGATGACATGACTGCAGCAGGGCACTCTCATGCTTACTGATTGTGTTCTGTATAATCACATCTCTATTGGCATCTGAGACAGAAAATAAGACCTCATCCAGCCCTCCGAATTCGTTAGCGTTCAACCAGCGGGCTCACAGATATGGCTCTCTTGTATTTTGAAGTGTATCGACGGTGAAGACGTGGATTGTATTTCTGAAATGATGGTAAAGCGTTCAAGTACTGAAAATTAAGACTACTCGATGGGGCATACCTTGATGCTTTTCCCAGCGCTCGCCGCATGTTGTCTGGCTTTGAGGTTCACTGCCGCTACTGCTGTGCTTCTGCAGCCGTAACACGCGTTTCAAAAATTTGATGGGACAAGAGCTGTGGCATAAGAAAATTTCGCCGCACATTAAGAGTAGAAAAATAAGAATTAGTTGATCTCTAATGAAGGAATAAACGGGAAGGGACAAAAGCATGTACCCAACATTTAATTCGTTAGCTTTCGACCTTATCATTGTCATTTGCGGGATTGGGGGTTCATTCAACGGACCACTCATAGGCGTTGAGAGTGGTCTAGAGGTCGTAGGTTGTAGTTGGTTGGGAAGCTGCTTTGTGGGAGCAGATATGTCAACTCCTTCGAGCTCTCCATCTTCACGTAATGCATATGAGTCGTGTTCTGCCACAGAGTTGAAAATATGAGCCATGGAACTCCTCTGCAGCCTCAGGTCTCTCACGCTCTATTCGTCCCTCCACATTCGACACCTCATTCTCATGAGTTTGAGGTCTATTCGAGTTGCGGCGTTTATCTCCGAAGCGAAGGATGGAACTTTGAACATTCATGTTATCGAAGGAGGAGAATGAAGGATTGAGATGAGGTTGGCGTTTAAGGGCTGCGTAAACTAGCGCTGAATACAGCTCTGCCAAACTTCTGAGGGCAGTGCAGGCCAAATCATTCGACTTCAATATGTACCGTGGGAGGTAAGCTTTCCGTGTAAAACATTAAAACTTATATGTACTACAGTAAGATTAATTGACAAGCGCTCAAATGCATAGATCAGGTCAGATGAAATTTGTGTAAGGCCATATTCTTCAATCACCACTCACAATATAAAACTCGTGCATGGAGAAACAAGTACTTTTATCAATATATTTTGGAATCAACGCGAATTCCCAAACCGTTTGTGAGCTGACGCCTAGGAGGCTGTGTGAGGAGGCTGTAGAAAGAGAATTAATTATTTTAGAAAAAAAAGGGGATACATGACAGAATAAAAACTCAGTGATATCAATGTTAGAGATTGATTGCTGGTGATGCAACTATGGTAAGGAACAGGCCGAGGACACCGAGACAATACCAAGCAGCCAGCGCGATATGTGAGTGATTGGGAAATAATTTGATTAAATACTTGTATGACATAACTCGTGTGAGAAAGCTATGTCGACCACCTAATTTTGCGTGAGGGAGAGTTTTCGGCTCACGTCCGATGGGTCAATATTATTCAGAGGTTCTGAAAACTCAGAATAAGACCTCCCGAAACCAGAGTTTTAACATGTGGCTCACCTAATGAAACAACGTAGGACGACCACAAATACACTTGAGTGGACGAGATCCGTATTACCGCCGCACCGGTCTTTTATTTGTGTTCGAATCTTTCGACAGTGAAATGACCATCCTTGTTGAAAGATTGCCGGTGGCTGGTGTACATAATTAGTGAAATGAAATTTTTCAGTCACAGGCGCCTGCTGGGATGTAAGCACTTTCTTATTCCTCTATTTACCCTAGCTGACTTGTAGGTAGAATTTGGTGGATAGTTTATATAATGCTTTTCCTCAAAGCTGACGAGAGTAAGAAGTTGCTTGGTGTGTGCAGCATTTAATGTGCCAGGGCGTGCAGAGCACTCTTGAGTCTTTTCTTCGTCGAACCTGGTACTGATGTGCGTTTCTCCTTAACACCCCAGAATATAAGCTTGCTTGAGCTGGGAGTTTGGGTACGCTGTGTCTCCTCTGTTTGGTGAATTGCAGTTTCTGATTGCACCATGCAGGTGTTTGTAGCTGATGGAATGGCCGTACTGGTGGGATCATTATAGTGCAGATGTAGGGCGACTATATGTGAAACCGCCAGAGAAGCAACTACAAAATCTTCGATGGTCTGTTAGGGTAGGCTGCTTACCCCCTCCCCTTTTTTGTTAAGGTGTGTATAGGTGCAGGGATAGACAACTCAGGGTGATCCTCTGCTACTAAAACTATCTGGAATAATTTGTATTGGTTGAAAGTCTTTTGTTATTCTAGTAACAAAGGTTCTGGAGGCTTTCTGGTCAATCTGGCACTTTAGTGGCAGTACCAGGAGCTTGGAACTAGTTTCTGGAAATATTATAAATTCAATAATAATTGAAAGAACAATCTCTGGTGCTCCAAAAGTTGTGAGCAGAGAGTACTATATGAGTAGAACCTATTTGGATGTTGTCAAGAACTTGAATGATGAGTCTGAGCGACATATTTCAAATTGAAGTTATGAGTGAAGTGCCAAACAGAACATGGAGTAATGTTAAGTCCAGAGTCAAAGCTGTCTTGTCTGGAGGTGTTCTAGAGTGGTCAAGCTGTCAAGGTCAAGCCAGAGTATGGAGTTGAGAGGACTTGATTTCAACTTGTTATAAAATATCCACACCCACATCCCATATACATCACACAAGACAAAAGTAGATAAAATAAGTATTCAAAGAGAACAAAGACTCCTTCCACACATATATGTGTTCAGAACCCAAGCAGACATTCATAACTACCATCTCCAAAAAGAATCACCTAGATAGCTTCATTCCTGATACTTACAGAACATTTTAGATACCACGCGGCCATGGCACTTTGGTTCCGGGACAGGGAAGCGCCCGGGCGGCTAAGGAGCGGAAAGGATGGAAAAGACTTACAGGGTCAACCACAAGAGGATTGGACTGCAGTCGCAGCGGGAATAAGAGGTGGAAGATATGAAAACAGTATGGAAAGGGACCAGAGGACTTAGGAGTTGAAACAGGGGAGATAGGGGCACATATATGCAGACACGGGCACGGGCACTTACATTGGAACCGATGGAAGCACTCAGGGATCAGCAGGATGATCAGAAACATAAGGATACATACCAAAGAGAAGACTCAAGTATTTTCAGAGGCTACCAATCGGAAACGGACAGCAAAATAGGCAACGCAGTGATACATATAGCACAGGGACTCAACGTGTCTATCCCAATGCAGTTTTATTTCTTTCTCTACTCACAAATTATTAGTACCGCAACTCTGTATAAGAACTAGCATAGTAGATAGTGAAAAGTTAGTTCTTCTTGCCCTCTAAGCAATAATCGCTCCTTGTCATTGCCGGTGCTTCGCTTATATCAATACCGCGTTTCCCACTGAAGGCTTGTCGTTTGAGACCTGAAAATATTCAGAGAAGTTATCAGTTACCTTAAGAAGTGTCTCACATTTTCTCAAGTACACAGGATCAATAGCAAATTTGTTATTGAATTTACGAATCATACAGTTACCAGAGCCAATCTCCTGGTACAGGCACTAAAGGGCCGTACAGACTACCCCAGGACTCCTAGGCAGATACTCGTCCACCACACAGCATACAGCATCATACCAGAGTTACATCAGACTCTAGATACATCTTCCTACATGTAGAAACCACCCCCACCCCAGAACCACTCTTAATTACACAACTTATGTGTTGCACCCTCTTATGTCATCTTGTCCTTGTATTTATGGAGTTGTCAGAGTGGAGCTGTGGAGTGAGAATGGAGGTAACGAGGAGGAGATTAAATTGATATTTGAACTAGAGAACTAGCTACAAATACATGGAGGTTTAAATACATTTGGAGCATGGGATTAATATGGAGCAGGGTCATCTAAATGCAGAGGAGATACTATATTAGGATACAGGGTGCTAAACAAGGGATGGGGTCATGTGAAACTATAGAACATACTAGAAAATGACATAGAAGATAATAGAAGGGATGACATAGAGGTCTGTGTGTCAGATTGATGACATAGTGAAATGACAGGGATGGAGTATGGAGTGTATGGAGGTCATGTGGAGGGTGTCCATAGTGTGGAGTATGATGGAGGGGTGAGATCAATCTGGAGGGGCATGGAGATGAATGACCAATGGGCACTAAGGGCAGAGATATATTGGAGGGGATCTGGGATCTAACAGTACCTCCCCATTAAGGCTGAACCTCAAGGCCTATGGTGATTAAGATGGAAATTGCTGTGGGAAAGGAGGTTAGTGCTGGACTGGACAAGGTATATAAGGACATAGCATTTCTGCCTTCATTCAAGTACACTCATCACTCAGACCCAACAGAAACCCAAATGAGTGACTTGAACACCATCATGGCACAGATCTGTGTGCTCACAGAGTGATATAACACAGGGATAGTGGAGAAGGAGGCAGAGGTGGAGTGTCAGAGGAAGGCAGAGGTGGAGTGGAAGGAGTGAGAGGATGCAGAGCAGGGAGAGAAGGAGGAGGCAGAGCAGAAGGAGTCCTTTGAGAAGGAGTGCAGGGGGGAGGAGGAAAGGCTGCACCTTGAGAAGAAAGAGGTGGATGAAAAGGCAGCCCATGAGGTGGCAAAGAGGATGGAGGAGGGTAATGCAGCAGGGGAGGAGTCATCCATGGAGGTGTTGTCTCCAGAGGAGCTATATGCACACATGCTCCATGATGCCAATGAGGCGGAGTGGAGGAAATGCCAAGAGCAAATTGGCCAAGACAATGAAAAGAGATGGAGAAAACAAGAGGCTCTGACCATACACAATGTCCAGAATGCCTGACTAAATCAACAAGCAAGGAATGCACATGAAGTGGGTAGGCAGGTGGGTCTCAGACCTTTCAAGCCCACCCATCTGTCGTACATCTTAAATGATATTGATGCCTACCAGGTCGTGGAGCTGGACGTCCAGGTGGTCTGTAAGGGCTGCCAGAGGTGCAGAGACAAGTGTGAGTGGCCCTCTGTGGGCAAAGGCATGTTCTGTTTCCACTGCGTGGAGTATAAAATCAAATGTGTTCTGTGGCCAGAGGTGACTGTGGACCCAGAGGGGTTGCAGGTGGCTGGGAACTTGGAGGAGACTTTCAGAGCAGGAGGCTCTGGAACCTCAAGAGGGAAGTGGAGGGTGTGGGTTGAGTCAGAGGAGCCAGAGGGCATACAGACCAAGAAACAGAAGGTGGAGGTATTGCTGTGGCTTGGCCTTGACTCTTGGATGATGGAGATGGGTCTGCTGATGCAGACAGTGGCAATGGGTGTGACCTGGATAGCTGCAGAGTTGAAGTGGATGAATGATTGTGAGGAGGGGAAGTTGCAATGGGAGTCTAGAATGAGGGTGGAGAAAAATCTGGAGCCAGAGGTGGAGAAGGTAGATAGGGGGGGGGGGAAGTATTGGTCCTGGATGATTTGTTCAGGGAGCCACATGGTTTGGAGAAGGAGCCAGGGATGGGGTTCTTTAATCCTGATGTATAATGTAAAGTCAGATGTAATATTTTATTATTATTATTTGAACTTGAGAAAATTCTAAGTCCTGTGCTGAGTGAGGGGCCAAGGTCCTGGTTTGTTAGGATAGGATTTGTGGAAATCTGAGACGACTTCAGATGCATTGCTAAGTTCGGAGCCAGGAGGTTTCATCCTCCATGCCCTCATATCCAGACCACTTGACCAAGTATTGCAGTGGGCAAGTGCGGTGTCTGTCAACTTTGGAGTCGAGGACTTTGGAGATTTTGTATTCAGATTCACCATCAATAATGACAGGAGGTTGGGGTGGTGTGACTTGGTTAGGGAAGTCATTCGGAGTGGATGGTTCCAGCATAGAGACATGGAAGATGGGGTGTATCACACACATGTTGTCTGGAAGCTGGAGGGTGAAGGAGATGGAGCCCACTTGAGCAATGATCTTGAAGGGACTTAGATACTTTTCAGCTAGTTTCTTGAAGGTCTCATAGTGAAGATGTTATCAGATTTAACAAAGACTTTGTTACCAATCTTGAACTCTGGAGGCGGAGTCCAGTGACAGTCCATGGATACTGAGTATCATTGTTGAGCTTTGGAGATGGTTTTATGGAGTTCTTGATAGAGCTCATCTAAGTCCACTGCAAAGTCTTGTGCTCTTGAGGAGGCAAGGTCTTGTTTGGGATGTATGGTGATGTTGGGGTGATAACCTTTGTTGGCAACAAAGGGTGAGATGCCGGTGGTGGTGTTTGGAGCATTGTTATACATGAATTCTGCAATAGGAAGGAGGTCTGACCAGTTGTCCTGTTGGTAGTTGCAATAGACTCAAAAGTATTGTTCCAGTGTCTGATTCATTTGTTTGGTTTGTTCATTGCCCTTGGGGTGGTATCTGGTGGTGAAGTGGAGCTTCATGTTGAGAGCCTTTCCGAGGGATCAAAAGAAGGAAGATACAAACTCTGTGCCACAGTCCAAGGTAACATGGGATGGAACTCCATGCTTGGAGAACACATGGAGTACAAAGAACTTTGCGAGTACCAGAGCATTGATTGTGTCAATGGTGGGGATAAAGATGGTTTGCTTAGTGAGTCTGTCAACAATGATGAGGATAGTGTTGTGTCCAGAGGATGGCAGGAGTTTTTTGATAAAATCCATGGAGATGGAGTTCCAAGGACATTCAGGCATAGGGAGTTGCTTAAGTAGTCCATAGGGGTGATGTCTCTGTGATTTAGAGCACATGCAAGTAGTACAAGACTTAATATAGGACTTAACAGAGGTTCAGAGTTTGGGCCAAATGTAATCTCTGTGGATGAGTTCAATTATATAGTTCTGTCCAAAATGTCCTGATATGGGGTGGTCATGCTTGTCTTGCAGTACCTGGAGTCAAAGGTCATCAACATCAGGGACATAAATGTGTTTGTCCAAGAGGAGGAATCATTCTGGGTCTATGGACCAATGTCCTGTGGGATTGTCAAGGTGGGCAGATGCAATGAGGTCAGAGTGGAGAGCGCTTTTGATGTCCAGGTGCAACTTGTCAATGTCCATGACCATAGTGGCATGGAGGACCAGGAAGCACAAGGATGTGGCACAGAGTGAGGAGATGAGTTTGCTCAGAGGTGAAAACTGGGCATAAGTTGTGTGGATTGATGGTTGCATAGTCACTTCCTCCCTCTTTAGGGTAGACGTCCCATCATCTTGTCAGAGCATCAGGTTTAGCTCCAAGTCATCTGGGGTGAAAATGGATAATGAGGTTGAACTGAGAAAGGTATTCTGACCATCAGACTTGACATTGAGTGGAGAGTTTGGTTGTGGAAAAATATTCCAGGTTTTTGTGGTCTGTAACAACATTGATCACTTCTGAGGAGCCCTTGAGGTAGTAGCACCAGCATTTGAATGCTTTGAAAATCACAAACAGTTCCTTGTTGTGGACATCATGGTTTAGTTCCAGAGGTGTGAAGGTCCAGCAGGGGAGTTGGTAAGTCCAAAGGGCATCACACACCACTCAAACAATCCATATCTGGTTCTGAAGGCTGTTTTCCATTCATCACCTTCATGGATTTGAATGAGGTAATAAGTGTGTTGGAGATCAATTTTGGTAAATATCCAAGCCTTGCGCAGACTGTCAAGGATCAACACAGCCCTCTAGCTATTTAACTATTTTCCCCGGCATGTATCCATGGTGTCACAAGTGATGAGTGATAGTGATGGTGACAAAATGACTGTGATGGGGTGATGAAGTGATGAGTGACAGAGTGACTATGAATATTTTACAACATCCAGCACCTCACCCACACCAAGCAACTTCTTACTCTTGTCAGCTTTGAAAATAGTATAGCAACTCATATAACAGTAGAAGAACAATTAATGTGTGACATGAATGGTAACATAATTCTGATGAATGAATTATAGATTCAAAATAACACAAAGAAAATCAGAAAGAAAAAAATGTTATAAATAAAGGGAAAAGAATACCTTTGGAATATGGGTATATAGATAAAAACACAAAAATTGGGTATAACATCAAAACTAGTACAAAAACAACAGGTATATGTGTGGGACATCAAAGATATTAATTGTACAAAGCTATCCCAAAAAGAATCACATCATTAGATACATTACCCATCATTCTGCAATTATTTTACATGTATTCTGGAAATGAGACTTGGTTCCTAGCACTTTAGTGCCCCAGCAGCTAAATGATCAGAAGGTATGGAATGGAGATAGGGAATGGTACAGAGACATAGGGGACACTGGAAAGGGTGGGAATTTGTTGAAAGTACACTAAGAATAGAATAGAAAAGGTCTGAGACAGACAGGAGCTTGGGGAGAGTCTAAATTGTAATTAAGAGTGGTTTGGGGGTGTGGGGTGGTTTCTAACTAAAGGATAATGTTCTGGGGATTGAATGCAATTTTGATCTAGGGGTGTATGCTGTGTGGTGACTCTGTAACGGTCTGGGGATCCTTTCTGGTGAATACGGCCCTTTAGCACCAGTGCCGAGGGGTCGGCTCTGGGATCTATCTGGAATGTAAATTCAATAACAAGTGCACTATTGACCCTATGTGCTCAAGACTTTGTGAGACACTTCTAAGAATGACTAATAACTTCTCTGATTAAATTCAGGTCTTGAATGACGAGCCTTCGGTGGGAAATGCGATGTTGATGTAAGTGAAGCACCGGTGAAGTCAAGGAGCAGTTGATGCTTTTTAGGCAAGAAGAACTGGTATTTTACTATGTCCTAGGCTAGTACTTATACATTGTTACAACTCTAACATGCTGCGAGTGAGAGAAAAGAAATGGGCTGCTTTGGGATAGACATGTTGATGTCCCATGCTATACATATCACTGTGTCGCATATTCTGCCCTCTGTTTCCGATCAGTAACCTCTGAAAATACTTGAGGCTTCCTTTTGGTATGTATCCTTGTTATTCCAATGGTTCCCTTGAGTCTGGGATGTGCCCATCGGTTCCAATGTACCAGCCAATGTCCATGGCCACATATATGCACCTTCTTCTCTTCTGTCTCAACCCTTAAATCCTCCAGTCATCTCATGTGATATTTCTATACCTTCCATCTCTTATTTCTGCCATGACCACTGCCTGTGCATTCTGGGGTCAACCCTGTGAGTCCTTTCCATTTTTTCTGTTCCCTAACCACCCGGGTGCTTCCCTGCCCCAGGACCAAAGTGCTGTGCCTGTGTAGTATCTAAAACATTCTGTAACTATGAGAAATGGAACTATTGACTTGGTTTCTTTTGGGGATTGTCAGTGCTAGTGTCTACTTGGATTCTGGGTGCATATACTAGGTAGGGGAGTCTGTATTCTTTCTAGTTATCTATTTTTGTGGTTTTCTTCTATTTATTGTATATAATATGTAGAAGTAGGTATTTTATAACACACCCCTTCAAACATGTTTGATTCCCAACTTGTTGAGAAATTGAACGTGTTTGCACAGTGGCAAGGCCTTGGTGAGGATATCTGCTGGGTTCTCGAGAGTGGGGATGTACTGTACCCCTATGTTGCCGGTTGCTACTTGATCTCTGATATAGTGGTAGTGTGTATTGATGTGCTTTGTCCATGAACTGTTGAGGTTGTCTTTTATGAAGGCGATTGAGGATTGGTTGTCTGAGAATAAGGGAATGGGGGTGAAGATTTGTTTGAAATCCTTTCCAAGTCATGTGAGCCAAATTGCTTCCACCAATGCCATCAAGGCCATGATAAATTCTGCTTCCAATGGATGATCTGGTGACTAGCTTTTGTTTTCTCGATGCCCAGGAGATGGGTGATCCATTGTAAGTGAATATCCACTCTACGTGCTTCAGTTCGAGGTTGTATTTTGAAGCTAGTGCTAGAATAAGTCTTATTGATGTGAACCTGATAGTGGGTGAGTAAGTTTCATGAAAATTGAGCCCTGACACCTGTGAGAATCCTTGTGCCATGAGTCTCGATTTGAACTTGTCTATTCAGCCTAAGTTGTCGCGTTTTACTCTGAAGGTCCATCTGCATCCGACTATGTTTATATTTGGGGGTTTTTCTACCAGTGTCCAGGTGTTGTAACCTGTGAGGATATCATATTCATTTTTGCAGGTGACCTTCCATTTTTCTGATTCGGTGGAGTCCATGGCAGCCTTGTAACTGGCCAGCTTGTCCTCAGCTAGGACCACGAATGCTGATTTGATTGGTTCTGTTCCTGAGATGCCATCAGCTATGTTATGAATCTCAGCCATTAAAGCTTTTCTTCTCATTCCTCTGCCATATGAAGTGTTTGATGGGTTAAGCCATGGCCCTCTCTCGAAGTCCTTGGGTGCTGGTTCTACCTCTGTGTCAGTTGAGTTCTCCACTTCTTCCTTGTCTCTGTCTTTGGTTCATCTCTCGTTTGGGTGTTCCTGGTGTTGTTGTCCTGTGATACGATGTGTGTTTGTGACTTCTAGTTCATCTGTTGGGTCAGGTTCTTCGTTCCAGTCTGATGAGGCGGGTGAGGTTGCTGGTGATATGGTGACTTTGGATTCCTTCAACCATAGCTCTGGTAGATCATCGTCATCTGTGGCATGTATAGTTATTCTTTCAGTGTGATTTGACTCATCAAATATCACATCTCGTGCCTTGAGAATTTTTCTGGTGCGTGGTATCCATATCTTGTATGCCTTCTAATTGTTGTAGTATCCAACGAATATACCTTCTACTGATTTGTATTCTCCTTTTCTTCTTATTGTTTTGGGTATGAGGGCCCAACACTTGCATCCATATGATCTGAGCCAGTTGATGGTCGGTTTTATTCCCCAGAATGATTCATAGGGGGGTTTTCCTAGACAGCTGTGTAAGATTCAGTTCCTGATGAAATTTACTGTGTGTATGGTGGAAACCCAGAATTTATTTGATAATTCTGCTTCATGTTGAATGGTTAGTGCTCTCTCTTGCAGTGTCCTTTATATCTTTCAGAAATTCTGTTGTACTCAGGGGTGTAAGGGGGAGTGGTCTCATGTATGATGCCAGACTTAACACATATATCCACGAATTCTTTTCCTATGTATTCTCCTCCATTTTCTGATCGAATATTCTTTATTTGGACTTGTTTCTGTCATAGTAGCCAAGCTGCATATTTTTTGAATGACTCTGTGACCGTTTTACATTCCTTGTTCCTGAGAAAGTCAATGTTACACATTCTGGACTTACAGTCTATCCAGGTGACAAAGTATTTGAATCCATTGATCAATTGTTCGAATGGGCTGCACACGTCTGAGAATATGAGGTCTCCGATGTCTTCTGGAGTCTTTTCTGATTGCAGGAAGGGTCATCTGGTCTGCTTTCCAAAGGGGCAGTTGGTACACTGGGGTATGGTGCCCGTGTGGGTGTTTGGGCAGTAACTGTTTGCTGTATACATTCTTTTCATGGCTTCTAGGGTGCCGTAGTTTGTATGTGCTAGTCTGTGGTGCTATAAGACAATCTGGGGGGTTTCCTTGGATAACTTGATGATTTCTTGGGCCTGGTCATGTATTCTGAATGCCATGAAGACAAATAATTTGTTTTCTTCGATGCCATATGCTATTTTCATTCCTTTGTATGTTAGGAACAATATTACCTTGGTAAATGCTATGTCAGCATTAGTCTCTACCATTTTGCCTACTGATAAGAGGTTCATTTTGAGCTTGGGGATGTATATGACATCTGTGAGGGTGATGGGGACGTCAGGTAGGCCATAGTGGGGCATTGAGACTATCTTGATGCATATGGTTCCTCTCTGATTGGCTGTGAATGTCTTTCCACTGGCTGTCTGTATGGTGATGGGGGAGCTCTCATGTAATGATTGAAATAGTGCCAGGTTTCCTGATATGTGACTGGATGCTGCTGAGTCTGCAAGCCATAAGTGGGCTTTGTCCTCCATTGAACAGAGCATGTCTGTGCTCATGGATGAGAATACTGATGGTATGATTTCTTCTTTTAGTTCGGTGATGGTGGCAACCATGATATGCTTGCCGTAAGTCTTGTTTGTCGGTTCCATGGGTGTCTCTGTTGTGGATCTGGTGTATTGTGTAATGGACTGCACTGCTGTGAGGTTTGGGGTTCGTGGATTGGGATTCAAGTTGTTCTGGTAGTTCTGTCTGTTTTCTTGTCTCCAAGGTGCTTTCCCGGCGAGTCCTCCTCCAGGTGAATAACATTTCAATGCTGGGTGGCCTGGTCTTCCACAGTTGTTGCAATTGAAGGTGGGTCACTGTTGATTCCTGTTGTATGTGGGTCAATTCGGTTGTTGTTCGTAGTTCTGTGTTTGATTGTATGTTGGTCAGTTTGGTTGTTGCTTGTTATTTGGTGTCTGGTTGTATGCGGGTACCCTGGGTGGTGGGTTCCTCTGTGGTGGTCTGTACTGTGCTGTGAAGATGGTTCCTACCTTATCTGCCATGTGTAAGGCAGATAGGTCTGCCTTGTGTGCTTCTAACCATGTCTCTATGTCTTCTGGTATGTGTGATATCATCCTGATCATTTGTGATATGGGTCTCCAGGATTCTGGTATGTTTCTGAGAATGATGGCTGCGTGTGTGGAGTCTACAATGATTTCCCCCATCTTTCTGAGTTGGTTCCTGTACTCCTTCATAGTTGTCAGATAAGTGGTGATGGACTGTCCTTCTATTATGTGATAACTGTCGTATCTGGTCCTGACAATGCTAATCTTGCTGGGGTCATGTGATTTATATTTTCCTAGTAATATCTTCCAAGCTTCTGATGCTATGTCTGTGTTGTCTATGGCTGTCTGTAGTTCGGGATATATGCATAGCAGTATCTGGTTGTATGCTGAATTGTTCCTGTTGTTCCTGTTGTGCCATTCATCTGTGGTCTGTGTGGATGTGCCCTGTAATGTATCTGTTCCTGTGATAGTGCTATATATGCCTCTCTCTCTTGCCGTTGCGAGGAGTTCTCTTTTCCAGGATGTCCAGTTGTCTCTGCTCAACTTTGGTTTAATATCTCTGAATTTGTGGATGTCATGTTTTGGATGGGAATTGTTGCTAACTACTTGACTCATGTCTGGAGAGGTGAGACTCTTAATCTGTAATTAAGAGTGGTTTGAGGGTGTGGGGTGGTTTCTAACTAAAGGATAATGTTCTGGGGATTGAATGCAATTTTGATCTAGGGGTGTATGCTGTGTGGTGACTCTGTAACAGTCTGGGGATCCTTTCTGGTGAATATGGCCCTTTAGCACCAGTGCCGAGGGGTCGGCTCTGGGATCTATCTGGAATGTAAATTCAATAACAAGTGCACTATTGACCCTGTGTGCTCAAGACTTTGTGAGACACTTCTAAGAATGACTAGTAACTTCTCTGATTAAATTCAGGTCTCGAATGATGAGCCTTCGGTTGGAAACATGATGTTGATGTAAGTGAAGTGCCGGTGAAGTCCAGAAGCGGTTGATGCTTTTTAGGCAAGAAGAACTGGTATTTTACTATATCCTAGGCTAGTACTTATACATTGTTATGACTCTAACATGCTGTGAGTGAGAGAAAAGAAATGGGCTGCTTTGGGATAGACATGTCAATGTCCCATGCTATACATATCACTGTGTTGCATATTCTGCCCTCTGTTTCCGATCGGTAACCTCTGAAAATACTTGAGGCTTCCTTTTGGTATGTATCCTTGTTATTCCAATGGTTCCCTTGAGTCTGGGACGTGCCCATCGGTTACAATGTACCAGCCAATGTCCATGGCCACATATATGCGCCTTCTTGGATTCTGGGTGCATATACTAGGTAGGGGAGTCTGTGTTCTTTCTAGTTATCTACTTTTGTGGTTTTCTTCTATTTATTGTATATAATATGTAGAACTAGGTATTTTATAACATAAATGACCGCAGAAGTCACCAATCACTTCATACTTCTTACAGCATGCTACTGATATAGTGTAGCATGAGGGACAAAAGAGGATCAAAGAGAGAAGGTCTAAGAGTAATTTTCAATGATTTTCCTTATTTCCAATAGCACAGCTATAGTATATGTGGCTCCCTATCTTTGTACAGAGTAGAAATCTGCTGCTTCTGACCAAATGTAGTTATATTTCCTTTTTCTCTTCATCACTAGTTAGGGGTTTATCCTTTGTATAAGTACTACAAGTCTCATAGGTAGTACTATAGTGAACAATTCACTATTAATTGTTTACTTATTATCTTATAGTACCTACTACCTAAAAATATATTTACATAGAATATAATGTCTTAAATTAAAAAAAAAAAAATTCTTTTAGATCCCAGATCCCCTCTGATATATCTCCACCCTTAGCACCCATTAATCATTAATCTCTGCACCCCTCTGGATTAATCTCACCCCTCCATCGTACTCCACACCACAGACACCCTCCACATGACCTTCATACACTCCGTACTCTATCCCTGTCATTTTCACTATGTCATCAATCCAACACACGGACCTCCATGTCATCCCTTCTATTATCTTCTATGTCATTTTCTAGTATGTTCTATAGTTCCACATGACCCCATCCCTTGTTTAGCACTCCTGTATCCTAATGTAGTATCTCCTCTGCATTCAGATGACCCTGCTCCATATTAATCCCATGCTCCAAATGTATTTAAACCTCCATGTATTCATAGCTAGTTCTCTAAAATATCAACTTAGTCTCCTCCTCGTTACCTCCATTCTCACTCTGCAGTTCCACTCTGACAACTCCATAAATACAAGGACAAGATGACATAAGAGGGTGCAACACATAAGTTGAAGCCAAGTCCTCTCAACTCCATACCCTGGCTCAATGGCTCAACCACTCTAGAATACCTCTGGACAAGATGTCTTTGACTCTGGACTTAACAGTATATTTGAACTCTCACTCTTGGTCATCTATGAAATATAGCACTCAAAGAAATCTATATGCTGGTACCCTTGAAACCGTTTCAGAAGCATCCATACACCATGTACCAAACATCCCAGCTATGCTCCTGAGTACTCACTCACCCATAACCCCACTTATCCCTGAAAACCCTGCACAAGTGCCAACTCTGGACATGCCTGATCCCCCTGACACACCCTCTAACCACAACCCCTCACAATCTCTGTCCAATCCATGTTGGAAAATATGTTTCAATCCCCCTTATTATCCCATTACACTGATATTCCATCTTGTTCTTCATTCTATTCCACTTTATCTGTTTACCCTCCTGCCTATCACTCATATCTCACATATCCCCATCGACCGCTTTTCCTACCATTGTTGCAGTACCATCGAGTCTGAGTCGAACCCGTCCGCCCGCAACGCGCATGAGTCGCGATGCATATCGTATCACATGACTCAGTCACCCATCACATCATTGTCACCTGTCACATCACCGTCATCCATCACATCACCGTCATCTGTCACGTCACCATCATCCATCACATCACTGTCACCTGTCACATCACTGTCACCCATCACATCGTCATCATCACAATCATGCACGCGCGTCAGTCATGCGTCAGTCACACACACATGCAAAACCATCGTGTGTGCGACTCCTCATTACCACCACACACCAACAGATACACGCCCACCACAATACCTCCCCCCATACATGTACCCCAAACCGGCACACGCATATACGCATGCACAACAACTGGAATACCAACGACATGTCATGCATGTTACCACGGATATCACACGTGCCTCTAGAAGGGGCGTACACAGGCATATGCAATACACTTAGATGCTATTTTTTAGTATATAAGAAAGTGTATTAGAATAAAATTTAAAAAAGCTTTTAGAAAGATTTAAATTCTATTCCCAGAATTAGAACAAGTAAAAAGAACTACTCCCTGCTCTCATCTATTTGCCTGCCCTCAAGTCAAGTAACTAAGTAATCTAATCTTAATTTCATCAATCCATTCCTGGCCCTGAATCCTCCAAGAGCATCATCATCAAACTCAAATGATATCCCCAAACTCACTGAGGCCATCGCCATGTTGGCTCACAATTTGTCATCACCAAAGAAGTGCTCACCCTGGACCAAAGTCTGAGAACCGGACACATTTGATGGCTCCAACAGTTGCAAACTCCAGCCATTTTTGGTTCAATGTAATCTAAACTTTTGTGACTGTCCTGATGTGTTTTCATCTGACAGTGCAAAAGTCACCTATGTACTGTCCTATTTGAAAGGAACCACATGAGACTGGTTTGAACCCACCCTTTCCTCTGACATCAACCCCTTGTGGATAGATGATTATTCAGAATTTGTGTCCAAGCTGAAAGACAATTTCAGACCACATGACCCCATTTGCAAAGCAGAAGCCAACCTCAAAACCCTCTGCATGCATGACAATCAACGAGTCACCAAGCACCTGGTCAGGTTCAACTGCCTTGCTGCATGTGTCCATTGGGGAGATGCTGCACTCTGCCACCAGTTCTACAATGGACTTCTGGCAAGAATCAAGGACAAAGTGGCTCATGTTGGTAAACCCAGCACATTGCACAAACTTCAATCCCTCATCCAGTCCATCAATGCCTGCTACTGGGAATGATGCTCTGAAGTCACTCAAGAAAACAACTTGAATAAAACCTTGGACCACCACCAAGACAAGGGCAAAACCCCCACCATGCCATCGACGAATTCCAACAACAACAGGAAGATGTCAAACAACAACAACAGCAACAAATCCAATAACACTGCCTCCAACAGCAACAACACCTTGGAATACCCCTAAGAAGAACTTGGACCTAGCATCAAAACTAGGCAAAGATGGTAAACTGACTCAACAGGAGCAACAATGATGCTTTGAGCAGAACCTCTGCCTCTTCTGTGGTAGAACAGGTCATGTAGCTAAGGAATGTCCAAAATTGACTTCCTCCACTGCCAAAGGATGAGCTGCTTCCACAACAGACAGCAAATTGTCTGACAAAAAGAACTCCAATGCCAAGTCCACCTCAGATTCAAAAAACACCAAAGCAGTCCTCTGACTCTGGCACCAGCATAGAAGAAAAAGAAGACCAAAAATAAATAGACAAAATATATCCTCCACAGAAAATAACAGAATTCTGAATCATACTAAAAAACTACCAAACCTAGCTTATAAAAGAAAACTCTATTATTGTTGCTCATACCATAAAAGGACAATCACTCAGAAAGGGCATGTAAGGGCAACCCCTGCAGTGCTCACTGAAGTTACTGAAATCATGTAGCTGAAACTAGCAAGGGGGAAATCCTAAGAGGAAAACTTAGGATCCCTTGCTAGTGAGTCATGCAACCTATATACCCATTGTCTGCTTCCTACTTCCTCAGCATACCTTACCCCTCAATTGGGCCCAAAGGTATGATGCCCCCACAATCTGTATCTGGCATTACAGTGCTTGGGGAAATGCCTTGGCCTCTTGGTTCAGTGTGCCTCATGTCTGGACCAAGATGTTGTAGTAGCACTTATCATCTGCATGTGTGGTTCAGTTCGGTAATGCTCAGTATAGATAGATCAGCTCAGTATCAGTTTGGGATTTGAAATGGGTGGTCCCCTGACAGGGCATACATGCCAAGTTGACCAAGCAGGCACTAAGTCATGCAAATATACAGAAAAAAGAGTTTTTACTATTCTAGATTAGGAAATCCACTTTCCCAAAGGGCAAGTTCTGGTCCCACTGTTTAACACTGGGCTGTGTAGGGGACTCTTGACTCTTTTTCTTTTGGTTGAACCCGGATGTTGGTCCTGGCACAGATGTACAGTTCTGTTTAATGTGCCCTCATATGAGCTTGTTTTAGCAGGCAGTATGGGTGCGCTGTGTCCCCTCTGCTTGGTGAATTGTGGTTTCTGATTGCACTATGCAGGTGTTTTGTAGCTGGAGGAATGGCTGGATTTGTGGGCACCCCTGCTGAGATCATTATGCGGATACAGGGCAACTATATATGAAACCACCAGAGAAGGGTTTCAATTACAAAATCTGCTTTGATGATATGTTTAAGATACCCCACTTACCCCACTCCTGTCTTTTTTCTTCTTCTTTGTTTTATTTTGAATTCCATATTAATTGATTGGAATTATGTTACCATTCATCAATCATTGTTCTTCCACTTGTATATATATAAGGTTACTTGATCATTTCTTAACTGTTCTCCCTCTCTTCATGTATAGGTGCACTGGGAAGAATTCCTATCGAACCTCGCATGTGACATGACACTGAATGGTATCCATGCAATCCTCATGAACACTAGTCAGTTCATGTCATGAGTATTATTGTTTTTTAATTCTTTCTTGTCTTCCTCTTTATTTTATTTTATATTTTCCTGGGGAGGTATCTGCTCAGGGGGTAATATAAAGATGCTCAAGCAAATGCTCATCAATCACTTCTTTCCCTCTTTTCTGGTTTACTTATTTAGAGTCAGATCATGAATGCTAGTGGGTCAGGATTGATGGTGAGCCTGGTAATTTATTCTTGTATTGGTACACTTCTTTGTGGAGAAGTAGTTATTCATGGTTCTTTTAAACCCTTTGGAATTGGGAATGCATTGAGTATGAGGTATGGTAAGTGTGGAGGAATCTGGCAGATTTAGCAGGCTTTTGGGTAGGATGATTACAAATGATTGCTGTAACTGCAGGTGGGGTGTGTCTATAACTTGAAAGCTGCATGCATAGATGCATCAGTACATGGCACTGGACAACAATTGGAATTTGCACAGTTGGAGAGGGGGAGGGGGGTAGGTTTGACTGTGTGATTCTCTTTTCATTGTTCTTCTTCTGTTTCAAAGTGGTGGTTTTATTATTGTCTTGGATTCTTAAGTCAACTCCTGGTGTTGCATTTGTAATTCTGCATGTATAGGTGTAGTTGTTGTACATTTGTGGATTGTATGTGCTTGTGATTTTGTAGTATGTGTAGTACTACAATGTGATGCATGTCTTGACTGACTTGTTGGGCTAAAGTGGTTTGGGAAACAGTTATAAGCTTGAAATCTACAGATGAATATATAATAGTTACTGGACTGATGGGACATTATTAGGTGGGTCAGATTATATGGATGTAAATATGTATATGATGGCTAAGTAGCAAACTTTGTTCATCTACCTTTAAAATCCAAGTTTATTCAATGTGTTTCTTGATCTCTTTTTCATAACTTTGCATGTCCTTGTAAGGGCAACCCCTGAAGTGTTATAAAATATCCATCTCCATACCTTACATACAGTATACAAGAGAAAAGTAGATAAAACAAATAGTTAGAGAGAACACAGACTCCCTCCCCACATATATGCACCCAGAACCCAGACAGACATTCATAGCTACCATCCCCAAAAAGAATTACTCAGATAGCTTCATTCCTGACACTTACAGAACATTTTAGATATCACGCGGACATGGCACTTTGGTCCCGGGGCAGGGAAGTGCCTGGGTGGCTAATGGACAGAAAGGATGGAAAGGACTTACAGGGTCAACCCCGAGGGGATCAGACTGTGGTCATGACAGAAATAAAAGGCAGAAGACATGGAAAAAATGCAGGAAAGGACCAGAGGACTTAGGAGTTGGAACAGGAGTAAAAGGGGTGCATACATGCAGCCACAGACATTGGCAGTTACATTGGAACCAATGGAAGCACCCAGGGATCAGCGAAACAATCGGGAACACAAGGATACATACCAAACAGAAGCCTCAAGTGTTTTCAGATGCTACCGATCGGAAATGGATAGCAAAATAGGTGACGCAGTAATACGTATAGCACGGGGACTCGACACGTCTATCCCAAAGTAGTTTTATTTCTTTCTTTGCTCACAAATCATTAGTATTGCAACCCTGTATAAGAACTAGCATAGTAGATAGTAGAAAATTAGTTCTTCTTGCCCTCTAAGCAATAATCACTCCCTGTCTTCACCGGCACTTAATTTACATCAAGATCACGTTTCCCACCGAAGGCTCATCGTTCGAGGCCTGAAAATATTCAGAGAAGTTATCAGTTACCTTCAGAAGTGTCTCACAAATTATTGAGCACACAGAGTCAATAACAAATTAGTTATTGAATTTACGATTCATACAGATACCAGAGCCGATCTCTCAGTACAGGCGCTAAAGGGCCGTATAGACCACCGAATATCCCCAGATGAATACATAGCCATCACACAGCATATACCATCGTATTAGAGTCTTACCAGATCCTAAGAATATCACTCTTCACGTAGAAACTATCCCACACCCCAGAACCACTCTTAATTACATGAAGCACTCACTGAGGTTACTGAGGTCACATGGCCAAGGCTAGCAAGGGGCCTAAGTATATTAAACTGTGTACATAGAAACAGAACCTTGCCTAGCAAGGGGGAAATCCTAAGAGGAAAACTTAGGATCCCTTGCTAGAGAGCTATTGTCAGGGTTCAGTTGGAGATCATTGTCAGTTGTTGTTTCTCATTTATGTCCTTCCATGACTTTCCATAACTTTCCAGGAGTTTCCATCACTTTCCATGACCTTCCATCACTTTCCAGGAGTTTCCATCACTTTCCATGACCTTCCATCACTTTCCATGACCTTCCATCACTTTCTATGACCTTCCATCACTTTCCATGACCTTCCATGACCTTCCATGACCTTCCATGACCTTCTATGACCTTCCATGACTTTTTACTAGGGTATATAAGTGTGACTGGTGTAATGGTTACCCCTCAGCTTGATCTCTGAGGATTACCGCTACACCAGATGGGCTCTCTATGTATTTATTGCTAGTAACCTTTGTATAAACTGAGGATTACCACTACACCAGGTGGAAAACCCCCTTATCAGCTCATTGAATATTGGAGTATCTTGTTGTTGTGACTTTGTCAATAGCATCACCCTCACAGAAGATCAAGCTCCCCTTCAGACAACCTCACACATCTTTTCAATCAGTTTCCACCTCATAGCATGTCAAACCAAACCCTAGAGGAGTATTGGGAGTTCCTAGGTGCCGCTGGTGCCATTCTCAGAAACATGTTTGCCAACCAGGCAGACCAAATTTACTTCCTATGGCACCAGAATGAAGTGCTTAGATAGCAGTTGAGTGCTATGCAGAACAATATGACCAGTACTGCCTCAGCTGCCGCAATTGCAGCAACCCAGCACTTGTCTACCCACATACCTACACCCAGCCTCCCTTCTCATCGCTCCATCAAGGCAGCTGATCCAGAGAAGTTCACTGGAGATAGGGCAGACACAGAGGGATTCATCTGCACTGTGAAGCTCTCTATCACCCTTCAACCAGGAGCATGCCCAGATGAACAAACAAAAATGCTATATGCCCTCTCATTCAGGTCAGGGGGCTCTGCAGCAACCTGGGTGCAAAATAAAACAAAAGCTATCATTGATAGGACCTCTTCAATCAGTACCTTTGATGAATTTGCTAAGCAGGTTGAAACAGCCTTTGGAGACCCCAATTGTGCTAGAACAGCTCACACCAAACTGCACAACCTCAAGATGACATCTAGCATGTCAGCAGACGATTATACTGCACAGTTTGAGATACTTTCAGGGAGAACAGGCTTTAATGAGGAGGCACTAGAGGATGCCTATACACAAAGACTTCCAGAGACAATTCTAGACAAGATCCATGCACAACCATTTCTCCCATCCAACCTCAAGGCATGGAAGGAAGCTGCATGTCAGATTGACCACAACTATTGCCATCTCATGGAAGTTAAGAAGGCACAAGCACCTCATGGTTCCCACTGTACTGTCCCAATCCACACTGCAACCACTCCTGCCATGCCCACACCCAGCACTGCGACACCCATGGATATAGATTCCAATCAACGATGCATCGAGACTCAGATATGCTACAACTGTGGCAAGCAAGGCTATATTTCCCCAGCATGCCCAGAGCCCCACAAAGAATGTGTGTGCACCAATCTCACAGGAGCTGCACTTACAGACATGATCTCAGAGTCAGTAGCAGCTGCTCTAGATGCTTGTGAGGCAGCACAGAAGGCAAAGGTCCAAGCTTCTGAAGAAGGAGGAAAACAGGGTTTTTAGGCATGTCAGCGGTGAAAGACATGCCCTGCTCAACAAATTGGTTTTCAGTTCTTGAAACATGTACACTAGGGAATACTAGAGACATGCTACACCCATTTCCAACTGAAACCCAACCAGTCATGCCTGAAATCAAACCCACCACCCCAAACCCTGAAGAGCAACCCCTTCCTCTTCTCTATGTATGCTCTGCTGACGCCCACTGGTGCACCAAGGTCCCTTTGAAGGTCCAGTCTGTTGACACTGGATGTCCTCTAGCAATTGATGCACTCCTTGACAGCAGTGCCACAGGAATGTTCATTGATGTTGAATTTGTGTGAGCAGAAAGGCTCAAAACCTGCTGCCTTCCTCATGCTATACCTATCTATAACATAGATGGCACTCCTAATGTGGCAGGTTCAAGCAAGGAAGAGGTTGATCTCATCTGCACATATGGACATCACACAGAATGTGCTACTTTTCTAGTGACAAGCCTGGGGTACCTAGCAATCATCTTAGGACACACCTGGCTCATAGAGCACAACCCAGAAGTTAATTGGTGCTTGGGCAAGGTGAAAATGACTCACTGCCCTGAATCATGCAGTATTGAATTGATCAAAGAGAAACGTCAAGTTGAAACAGTCCCAGACATTGAAGAAAACCACATGCACCTTTCTGATCAACACACATGTGCCACAGCTGAAGAGCCATTGTATTCACCTGAAAATGGAGACAGACTCTTTGTAGTCTTTGTGGAGGAGGACCATGAAGAAATTGGTGCAGGCTCAACTGTCTCACAACAGCTTGCACAAAAGGCATCAGAGTTCACACCCACTAAATCCTTTGAAGATCTAGTTCCAAAGCCTTATCAGGAATTCAGGCATGTTTTCTCAAAAGAGTCCTTTGACAAGCTTCCCTCACATAAACCCTGGGATCATGGAATTGAACTGATACCAGGTGCCAAGTCCTTTAGCACCAAGGTCTATCTGATGTCTCCCAATGAACAAAGGGAACTAGATGTATCCCTTGAAGAGAACTTGAAGAGTCATAAAATTTGCCCCTCTAAATCACCCATGGCATCCCCAGTCTTCTTTGTAAACAAACAAGACAGTGGCCTCTGCTTTGTACAAGACTACAGGAAGCTTATTGATATAACAATCAAGAATGCTTATCCCCTCCCTCTTGTACCAGATATCATAAACAAAGTTGCCGCTGCCAGGGCCAAACACTATACAAAACTAGACACCCACTGGGAATATAACAATGTGTACATAAAAGAAGGAGATGAGTGGAAGGCCACCTTCCGAACAAACTGAGGTCTATATGAACCTCTGGTGATGTTCTTTGGTCTCACAAACATCCCAGCCACCTTTAAAATGATGATGAATGAAATATTCAAGGAGCTCATTGATGAGGGAGTTGTATAGACAACATACTCATCTTCACAGAATCCCTTGAAACCCATCAAAAGACCATGCAACAAGTCGTTGAAATCCTTTGCTCCAACAACTTGTATCTGAAAATGGAAAAATGCATATTTGAACAACAGGAGGTGGAGTACCTTGGACTTATCCTCTTGGAAGGGAAAGTGGTAATGGACCCAGTGAAGGTAGCAGGAGTACATGACTGGCCAACCCCACACAATGTCACTGAGGTGAGATCCTTCCTTGGATTTGTCAACTTCTATTGTTGATTTGTGGATAACTTCTCTCACATTGCCAAACCCCTGAACAATCTCACCAAAGCCAATACACCATGGTCTTGGGCACTAGATGGACCAGAGCAAGCTGCCTTTGATGAACTCAAACACCTCATCACCTCTACCCCTATCCTTGTCCTCCCAGACCAGACCAAACACTTCTGCCTAGAAACAGATGCCTCAGCATATGCAACAGGTGCTGTATTATCTCAACTCTGTGACAATGGGAAGTGGAGACCCATCAGCTTTGTCTCAAAGAGCCTTTCAGACACAGAGTGCAACTATGTCATCCATGGTCTAGAGGAATGGCATCATATTAGAAGGAACCAAGTACAAAATTAAGATCCTCAATGACCATCAAAACCTCACCTACTTTCAGTCTCCACAGAATCTAAGCCATCGCCAAGCTTGCTGGTCACTCTACCTCTCTTGTTTTGATTTTGAATTGATCCACCATCCTGGTTGTCATTCAACTAAGCCTGATGCACTCTTAAGACAGGTAGATCATAAGTGGGGGGAGGAAGATAATCAAAACCAGATTCTACTCCAACCTAACATGTTCCACATTAGCACCACAGGTGCACAACTGGTGAATGGCGAGGCTGACAAGTTTTTTGACAGAGTCAGAGACTGCACAGACCAAGATGAGAAGGTTGTAAAGGCTCTCAAGGAACTTGGGTCATCTGTGTTAAGAAACACCAACAATTCCATGTGTAGATTTTTCACCGCACTCACATCACTGTTGCACCCTTCATCATCATCATTGTTTGATGTGATACTCAGGCAACACTCGTGCATCATCAACAACACATTTCACACATCATTTAAATAGAATATGCTAGCAGTAGGCCAGCCTAGCCTTTATCCCTAGCCCCTGTCTACATAGTATATAGCTGTGTAATCCACTAGTAACAAATTTAGTCAGTTTTAGCCCAGCCCATAACTACAATATAGTTATGCTATAGATCTCTTCTTACTAGCCTGAGTTAACAGTGCCCTCAGTATACATTCTCATTTCTTGGCTTGAGTTAACAGTGTTAGAGAATGAGCAAATCTCAAATTTTATGAAATAAAATGACTCTGACGAATTTTATGATGAACCCAACGAGCTATTAGTATCAAAACTATTTGCTGCACGTCAGGAGATGTTATTCTGAAGT
>QFEC01009351.1:0-12043 GCA_003316585.1 Gomphus bonarii
TGTGGAACAAAGTCTCACCTTGAAGAATATATCACCTCAAGATGTCACATTTGTGATTGCCTAGTTTCAATGCTAGGTCTGAGGTCTTCTTTGGGGTATTCATCTTGTTGGTGGTCCAGAGGTGCTAGGTCTGTTGCCATTATTGTTGTTCAACATCTTCTGATTGTCATTGGAGTTCATCAATGACATGGCAGGGGTCTTGCCCTTGTTGTGGGATCAGTTGGAGGCTTTGTTTAAGTTTATTTCTCAAGCCACTTCAGAGCATCTTTCCCAGTAGTGGGCATCCATGGATTGGGTCAGGGGTCAGATTTCATGGAGTGTGTTGGGTTTGCTAATACATGCCATTTCATCCTTGATTCTTGACAGGAGCCTATTATAGATCTGAGAGCAGAGTATGATGTCCCCCCAGTGGATGTGTGTGATAAGCTGGTTGAACTTGACTAGGTATATGGTAACTTGTTGGTTGTCACACATACAAAGTGTTTTGAGGTTGGCTTCAGCTTCACCTATAGGGTTATGTGATCCAAAGTTATCTTTCAACTTGGACATGAACTCAGAGTAATCATCAATCTAACTAGGGTCAATGTCCAAGGATAGGGTGGGTTCAAACCAGTCCAAAACAGTTTCTTTCAAGATAGTATATAAGTAAATATTGCACTATCCGATGAAAAGGCATCAGGATGGTCTTGAAAATTCAAATTACATTAAACCAGAAAGGGTTGGAGTTTATAGCTATCAGAGCTATTAAAGGTGTCTGATTCTCAGACCTTGGTCTGAGGTGATGACTTCTTTGGGGATAACAGGTTGTTAGCTAGCATAGTGATGGCCTCACCAAGGTTCAGGATGTCATTCAAGGTGGTTAAAGATACTCTAGGTGGATTCAGAGCTAAGAAAATGTTAGGTGAGGTCTGAGTGGGGTTGTGTTTAGACAATGAGTCTGAAGTTTTAGGCATTTTGGGGTTGGGAACTTGTATAGGGTTTACAGGATTGATGGGGCTCAGAGGGGTGAGAGGCAAGTGAGTATTCAGAGCCATGGCTGGGACATTATGAGTCAGAGATACATGACCTACTAATTCTTCTGAAATAGTTCTAAGAGTTCCAGCATATATGTTATTTCAAGTTCTATGCCTCATAGATGACAAGCAGTGAGAGTTCAAATATACTGTTAAGTCCCAGGTCAAGGACATCATGTCCAAAGGTATCTTGAGGGGTCCAAGCTGTCAAAGTTGAATTGAGGTAATGTGAGGGTACAAAGTCAAGAGGCATGGCTTCAACTTATGTGTTACACCTCCCCACATTGTCTTGTCCCTAATTTTGTAGAGAGATTATAGAGTGGTTTGGAGGTAGCTAGAGGGAGACTACATTGATATTCAAACTAGCAAACTAGCTACAAAGGTGTGGAGGTTTATATACATGTGAAGGCCTTGTATTTAAAAAGAACAACATAGTCCAAATGCAGAGAAGATAATATAATAGACTATGGAGTTACTACAAGGGGGAGCATGTCATAGAGTATGCTAGAAGGTGACACAATTAATGACAGAGGTAGTGATGTGGAGATCTGTATGTCAGAGATGACATGATGATGGTGATGGAGGATGATGTATATCTGGAGGTCATGTGAGGACTTCAGTGTGGGCACATTTGTAGAGAAATGCTTTGGAGGGTCAAGTGGGAGTTTGGTGGGACTCAGATGTGATTCAGAGGTGGATGACTAAGGTAGATGATATCTGAAACCTATTGGAGGGGCTCTGGGATCTAACAAGGGTGGAGTCAAAAGTCATGTAAGGTTAAGTTGTAGCTTAGTGCTTTATAACATCTAGTGCATTAGAGAATATAGATTTGTTATCTGGATGTCATAATCCAGATCTGGTCCCATATACTAGTATCATACTTCTTGTGCATGTGCAGAGAGGGCTTTAAGGAATTTCAGGCACCTTAGCACCTCAAAGGGAGTGAGTGACATTTGATGGAAGATCATACAGTACAAGCAACCAATATTGCAAACAAGTCCAATGCAGTATCATATCAGATGAGGAGAAGATACATGGAATAAATATGTCTGAGCTGTGCATGATATGCATTACACCAGTTTGCATTACATAGGCATGCACCAAAATTCACATCTGTTTGTACAGGCAAAAAGAGAACTGCAATTACTCAGTCAAATTGTAGCCATTCTGTCTGAAAATAAAAATATAACTTCTTCAACCCAATATGTAGGGCATGGCAATGTAAAATCCATGTAAAATTGCCACAATAAAAATTGTTTTTCAGACAGTTGGCCCTGATCAACCCCAGCTGCAGAACAGCTGTAGCAACACCAAATCAATTCAGACTTGTTAGATATTCTGCAGTAATATAATATACATATAGATAGAGGGCACCAACCACTTTTAGTATATCAAAGTCCATTAGAATATTTTGTATAGTGTACTACAGTTGAGACATGTAGTTTCTGCTTAATTATTGTTCTAGAGCCCTACAAAACACAGTTCATTGGGAAAATATGATATTAAATCAACTATACTTTGAGCCTGTCAATTCCATTCTTCCCCCTTTCCTCCCCTGCATTGTTCTCACCCTTTGGTATATTTTGTGTTATCACTCAATCTCAAACTAGGGCTTATTTTTGCTACTTAACAGGACATATGCATCTGTCAGCCATAAGGAGGCAAAGTTACAACCAGGAATCAAGGCCCATATATTCCTATTTCAGGAGTCAACACTGAAGATGTTGGCCCAGTTGAAAAACCCCTCTACACCAAGCAGCTCTTTGACCTCTGCCTCCATGCAGACCCATGGGATTACAACATTCAGAGCTTAAAAATAGGCCAGGACCAGCACTTTCCTACTCATCTGTCATTCACCCCAGCAGTCTACTACAGATCATTCATCAATCCCACAATTACCTGTCCACCCCAGATTGTGGGTGGGGAACCAACTCATAGTGTTTATACAATTCATATTGCTGATTGTTCACAAGCTGCAGGTATAGCATCCTTTGCTGCCTAGATAATTTGTTGTTCACACATTTTTAGGACCAAATATTTGATGTCCTTGATCAACTTGTCACACTACTAAGTACTCACATAGTTTCTATTCTTTCTTTCTCCATCAGTAGCTCCAATGACAAGCAAGTCCACATGGAGACCAAGAAGGCATATTTATCTTTACTAAACAACATCATGACCATCAAACTGCATGGTGTATTCACATCAGAATGTGTGGCTGTCTTTCATCAACACAGCACTTGGTCTCACATTTCATCTTGCAGGCAACAAAGGAATATTCAAAAACCTTCTAAACAGCATGGTATGGGTTGCTCAGGACTTTTCAAATAATGATGGCCAGAAGCTTGCCTTTGCATTTCTCTCACAGTTGGTTACCATTTGGGCACAACCTGTGTAGTCAAATAAGGCTGTGAACAGAAAATTGTGGTGTCAGAGCAGGTACCTGGGTTTGAATGCTTCATATATGAGCAACTGGTGCTGGTCACATTCAAGGTACCATCAGCACCTGAGTTCAACATGAAAGATAGCCAGATGATGGTAGTAAGTAGCTAATGCCCATGCACCATGGAGTACAAGTTTATACTGACACTGCATCATGATGGTGTTGGTGATAACGAGGGGACTTTCTGCCTATGTATGCTGCATGAACATGGTCACATTTCTTGTTTACATCATTCTGCTGACTAGGTAATTTATGGTGGGTACCTAACTCTGAAGTGGATGTGCTTGACAGTCTGTCTCTAGAGCTTTGGAAGCTCTGAATAGGGTGGGACAATTTGACTCAGCACTTCTTCTTAGAGCAAGGACAATGTTTGAAGTGGGTATCTGATTTGACATCATCACCTATGGCCTCTGCCTATTGCAATGCAGGACTTCCTGCAATACACAAACTATCTTGGGCTTTGCATTGAAGAGATTGTTCATGCTAATGAAGGCTTGGGAAACATGGTGCAAGGGCTCACACATGTCACACTGATCTCAGTGGCATATAACCTCTCTTACACCATCTCCCATGCTCAGGCATGATAGACTACAGAGTGTGAGAAGGTTTGGATTGATGGACTGATTATGATGTAAGTTAGAAGCATAGAGATACATATTATGAGTGATGGCCACAGGCTGGCTTGTTGTGGCATCCAATCTGCTTGTGTTAAAGTAGTAAAGGATGTGTTGACAAACTCAAATACAGACTCATACACAGATGGCAGAGCATAGCAAGCATTCACATGGGTGCTTATCTATTAGAACTCAGATATAGTACAGTAATTACCCTAGTACCATTACTATTCCCAACAGCTTGACCATCGAGGTCTTTACTATGTGGTCTGACATCCCTGAGCCTCAGGGTCAACTGTCTGAAAAACAATTTTTATTGTGGCAATTTTACATGGATTTTACATTGCCATGCCCTCCATATTGAGTTGAAGAAGTTATATTTTTATTTTCAGACAGAATGGCTACAATTTGACTGAGTAATTGCAGTTCTCTTTTTGCCTGTACAAACAGATGTGAATTTTGGTGCATGCCTTATGTAATGCAAACCGGTGTAAAAAACCTAATGGGAAAAAACTTCATAAACACACAATGAGCTGGTAAGCAATACAATGTTACTGTTCAATAGTAGCTAGGGGAGGCTCATTACAGGTATCAGGGGGTCCAACTAGAATGGAGCAGGAGTCAAGGCATTGGTCAGTGGTGTCAGGGGACAGCCTCCTGTCTACTTATTCCTTTTTGGCATATCATTTACTTTCTATTTTCCTCTATGGATTCTCTAGTTAATCCTCCTCTGCACATGTTTCACTAACTGTGACATGACTTACTCATGTCACAGTCACTAACTACATAGTTGGCTACTTAGGTAAGGGGTCCTCACCTTATTCTCTTTTGGATCCCCTTACCAGGTATGCCGTCCACTGTACTTAGTTTCTATTTCCTATTATACACTTACTTTTGGATCCCCTTACCAGTGCCTGAGTGGACTTGTGGGTAGGCAAGGGGTCTGGGACCCTTTGTCAGGCCTGGGGAGAATGCCAGGGCTGGGTGATGTCCCGCTGGTTTAGCTCCCAGCAAGTATTCCAGCAGAGCCCGAGTGAGTTTGCATCCACCTGGGAAGGCCCCTAACAGGTCCAGCCCGCCCCTCCCCAGGTTGTCAGGCTCATGCATGCCTATGCAGTGCCCCCAGCACATGTATACATGGTCATACGACACGTCAGACATGTCACACGTGCCACCATGCCGAAGGGTGCACACCCAAGCTTGCGCTAGCACGCACTGACGGCATGGCCTCACGCATGGTCTTGCTCGAACCGCATACATTCAGCATGCACCCAATGCCCGTATGCCGTCCCACCACCCTCACCGCCTCCTCTGCGCACCACCTGTCACCGCGTGCATTGCACACCTACGCAACAGCCTGCCGTACCTCCACCGATCCATTCTCACCCACCGAAGTCCGCTGGGCCTAGTCCCTAGACAGTGATGCCACGAACGTGTGTGACATATCATGTCACACACTTGCTGGTGACACCTCCACCACCACCACCGTCATTTATGCCTGGCAACTCAACTCAGGCTGGCGGCGATAACCCTGCACATCTCCAGAGATGTGCATCCACCTCTGGAGATTCCCTGACATGTCCCAGAGACCCTGGCTAGATCACCACGGCCCACACCTGGCTAGGATTGCCATCACGCTGGCTCCCTGCACGCCGGCCGTACACGTACACGATCGGAGCAGGAAGAGCCCAGGCGAGACCCAAACGACGTCTGCGGCCCCCTTACCATTATGACGTGACAGGTCCCCCACCTGGCCACCCGTGTTCTCATTCAATGGCCCCATGCAAACAACCAGACCGACCGTGCGAACATCGCTTCAGTGTAGTGACGTGATGCAAGTCCGTGTTCAGCACGCATCACATTGTGCAGTACAACCGCTGCCTCCAAGCTTCACATGCTCCAGGACATGAGCACCCCACTTCACCCCAGCCCCATCTGGCGCATCCTCGACCCCTCCACACATGGTATCACTCAAACCACACATGATATGATGTGGCATGTGCATGTTTGTGCCACCTCCATTTGCCCATGCAGTTGCGCTGATGTATCCTGTGACATCCTAATGCGACTGCCTGTGACACCCTCATCTTGATGCTCAACGGACCCGGCCTGCCCGGATCAGTCCCAGGCATGTGTCACTGTCCGCCATGAGCACCTCCGCGATCCAGCACCTCCGAGATCTGGCACCTCTGCGATCTGGCACCTCCGTGATCTGGCACCTCCGAGACTCTGGGTGGTATAGCAGACTCCATTGCTCCCTCGCACACTGTCTCCCTAAAGCAGCATCTCTGGACTCCAGCTCCCTGTACCATGGACATCTGTCACCATTGCCAATTCGGGAAGATTCCTGGGGAGTCATCCTGCTCCCCCTCCCCTCCATTCATGAAACCTGGTTTCCCTGACCATCCATCTGCATATCTCATAAATAGTATACTCCCCATTATTACTACCTTTCCCCCTTCCTTCTCTTGTTTACATGTTGTCTTTGCCTCCTTCTGCCCCTCTTTCCCATTCTTGTAGACAGTACATACCTTTGATACTGTCTTCTCTGCCCCCTCCCCCCCCTCTGTGACATCTCTGACAGGCCCCTCAGATACAGGTATGCCACCATGCAATGACTATTATGAGCCCACCCAAGTCCACACCTCTGAGCAACAAGGACACCCCAGCAGCTGCTCAAATCTGCCGAGGATCTTGCAGACCACGCTGCGATCACTCAAAAGTCATACAGCAGCAAGAAGTGCTTTCTTTGCACCATGTGGCCCCACTCACGTTGAGGTCGCCATGCCATAGAGAGGGGGTGAAGAGCTACCCCTCTTTGATGTGCGTGACACATGCCTGGGCTCAAAGGAGCTGCGATGGCTGTATGCACGCTACTGAATGTGAACTGGCTTGACCTGGCCAGTTTCCTATTGTCAAGCAGAAGACAGCATGCCCACATCAAGGCAGTCGTGCACTGGCCTCGCAGATGCAGCCTGCTGCTCAGTGACATACCACATTGGCCCTGGGCCTTCAGCACCAGACGACTGTGTGTTAGTGGACGAGACATGCCTCCGGATAGTGCACCCCCATGTGCCCATGACATCCCTCACGTTCCCCACCATTACCGCCAGCCTGCACCCTCATTCTTGTCCAGCTGTCTCACCACAAAGGCCGCACCTTAACCACACACCGTCTGGACACGTGTTACGCGACGACACTACCCGCCATGACCCCAGTGATCTACCTCATCCATCCCACACACTGAGCAAGCACTCTGGGCTCCTCCATTCTCCTCGTTGAGGTCAAGAGCTCCCCAGAGTGACACCATGAATGTGCGTGATACATCATGTGACACACTTGCTGGTGATACAACCACCATTGCTGCCTCATCCACCTGGTGAACCACCTTAGGGCAGTGGTGACAACGCTGCATGTCTCTCGAGACATACATCCACCTCGGAAGATCCCTAACAGGCCCCTGGAAGCCCCCAGGTAGTTGCCCCAGCATGCACCATTGATGCAACATGTGCACGTGAAGGTGCATGCAATGCTCGAACCCCATCCCACTGGCTGGCCCACCACAAAGGATGAGTGGGGACTTGGACAACGTCTCGAGTGCACGTCGCTACTGCACACCTGAGTCCCTAGGTGCCCTTAACACCCTCCCCCTTGAGACTGACCACTGCTCTCGCGCACTCAGGCCTTGGTTGCGCTCCGTTCAGACATGCATGACACATGCCTGTACCTCCACACAGCCTTGCTCGAGCTGGCGCCACCCTCTGCCTCCTCATCCATGCTCTACTGCATTGCATGTGGCCTCATGGCATGGCTTCCTACACTCACCTTCGAATGAGGATGTTGCCACCACCGCCCACCTGGATCCCAATGATGCAACCTGCACTGCAGACCCTGCTACAGATCATCTGTCACGCAAGCCCAATAGCATGTGCCCTTGCAGCAACATTTCTGAGGCTGTCACGGACCTGGTTGGCCCTCTCACATCTCCCATCACCACTATGAAATGTGCCCCAGAGGTGTCACCAAGCCACATGGGCGTGAAGGGTGGGCCGCCACCAATGTGTCGCCCCTCCATGTCTAGCCTGTTGCACACGGTTGGCAGAAGATCCACCATTAGGCCCTCCGCTGTGCACATCTGCCCACATTTCAAGTAGCTGCATGGATGGTGTGATCGTGTGACCGCTAACACGTGCGTTCAGATAGCACATTGCCGCCGCCTGTTCTGGCTTGTTCCCAGGCCTCAAGCTGCCACTGGGTCTTGCTCCCGCTGTGTCCTCATTCCCGCACTCCATCGCCAACAACACTGCCCTCATACATTGCACACCCAGGCCTCCGCCATACACCATCCAGACATGCGTGACATGCACCCTGTACTCCTCTCTCATGGATAACGAACAGCACTGGCAATTGGCCTGCCATCGTCATTGGCTGCAGATGTGCTCAGACGGGCTGTGACAGCCCCACACATGTTACTGAATGCAACCCCATGCATCCCTGTGTCCATGACCTCTCTCACATGTCCACCAGTGCGCTGAGCCCCTGTACATTAGAGCTCCAGCCTGTTGCAGCTCAGGGCTCCCACACACTCAGATAGGTGGTTCCCTTCCAGGTGTCAATCTCAGTCCCTCCCTCGGTCTCGACTTCGGTCTCAGCCCAGATGACTCGCACCTCAGTCTTGGTGCTCAGTTCACGGGGCCTCATGCCCTGGTTCAGAAGGCTCTTGTGCCTTGGTTCAATGGACCTTTTGCGTCGAGGCGCCACAATCTAGAGAGGGGGTGATGTCAGGGGATAGCCTCCTGTCTACTTATATAGTTGGCTACTTAGGTAAGGGGTCCTCACCTTATTCTCTTTTGGATCCCCTTACCAGGTATGCCGTCCACTGTACTTAGTTTCTATTTCCTATTATACACTTACTTTTGGATCCCCTTACCAGTGCCTGAGTGGACTTGTGGGTAGGCAAGGGGTCTGGGACCCTTTGTCAGGCCTGGGGAGAATGCCAGGGCTGGGTGGTGTCCCACTGGTTTAGCTCCCAGCAAGTATGCCAGCAGAGCCTGAGTGAGTTGCCCTTACAAGTGGACCATCCCTGTACCAGTTGGGGTATGGGGTGCACACCCAAGAGAGGAGAATGTGGAGGATGTGCCAGAAGTTCCCATGCAGGGGGGTGCACTTCTCAATGCAGGTGTAAAGGGCTGCCTGAAGTGATTTGTATGCCAGGGTTTTCATACATATACAGGTTATGTGTACTAGGCATACCTGTCATGGCTGAGGCTTTGTTGTGGTTTGAGAGGGATATTTGAATCCAGGCATTCACATCCCAATAGTCATCAAGAACAAAGGACTCTGCAGGCTGCATTAAAAAAAATACTCATAACACTTCCATATTTTCTTTAGATAATGATGGTGAATGAAACTCTATCACACCTTGCCCCCAGTCACCATCCTACCTCCTGCTCTTCATCAATTCCCCACCACATGTTATTTTCCATCACTCACTCCTGCATGGGATTAAACCTCCAGGTAACAGCCCCTTTGCCAGGTTTCAACCAGCTGTAACAAGGCATAGATGTTGGAGTGAATTATAAACAGTGAGATAAGACCAAAGGCTGTCAATGGGTGTGCTGGACATCAAATTGAGAGTACAACCCACTGATACACCCAAGAAGCGACACCCAAATTGCAAAAGAGCTAGCACAGCTCAGTCAAAGCAGTCCATCCACCTCTGATATGTTTTTATTGCTACTCTTCTATGGATACAATTGGGGAGAGATGACAACATGTTGATTACCAGATGGTTGGGGATCTATGATTAGCATTGGGGATAGAGAGGGGCCTATACTCTTGCACAAGGAAAGCCACATAGTTACACCTCAGGGTCTCATTTTATGTTGACTTGAGTGCTTGGCAGTACTTGGAGTGAGAGGAGATAGGCTATGAATCTACAAAGCAGCTAGGTGAAGCTAGCCAGGAAGAACCATCAGAATTTCATGTGGAATTGGATCATTAGTATGCTATACCATTATGTAAACCAAGGAAGAGGGAAATGGACCCTAAGTACATCTTTGTAATGCTAACTAGGAACTAATGGGCCATTACTGCTTTTATTGTTATTTGCACATGACCTTGCCAATGTCACATTTCCATTCTCATTTTGAGCTAATTTTCAAATAATCATCCCTCAGTCTTTTCATGACATATTCATCTGAAACTTCAAATACAATCCTTCCTGTATATTGCCTCGGTACTCCCAACAGTAGGATTGTTAAGTCTGGGGTCAGGGATGTCATGTCTGGAAGGGTTCTAGAGTGGTCTGAGCTATTGATGTCAAACCAGGGTACTGTGAGTGTGACACTATCAACAATGTCACAACAACAAGATACTGCAATATTTAATGAGTTGATAAGGGGTTTTTCCACCTGGTGTGATGGTAATCCTCAGTTTATACAAAGGTTAATAGCAATGAATACATAGAAGCCCACCTGGTGTAGCAGTAATCCTCAGAGATCAAGCTGAGGGGTAACTGTTACAGCAGTCACACTTATATACCCAAGCAGAAAGTCATGGAAGGTGATAGAAGGTGATGGAAAATTATGGAAAGTTCCAGAAGGTTATGGAAAGTCATAGAAGGACATAAATGAGAAACAACAACTGACAGTGATCTCCAACTGAACCCTGACAGGTGCAGAGTTGTAAGGACTTGACTTCAACTTATGTGTTGCACCCTCTTATATCATCTTATCCTTGTATTTATGGAGGCATCATGAAGTGAGGTTGTGGAGTGAGTTCATAGAGATAGCAAGGAGGAGACTAAATTGATATTTGAACTAGAGAACTAGCTACAAAGACATGGAGGTTTATATACATTCTGGGATGTGGTATCAAAATGGAACAGGGTTATCTGAATGTGGGAAGAGAACTACATTAGGACACAGGGATACTATAATGAGAGGGTGGGTCATGTGGAACTATGGAACATGCTGCAAGATGGTGCAAGGGATGACGGAGATGGAGATGTGGAGGTCTGTGTGTCAGAGTGATGATGTGGAGATGATGACAGAACAGAGTGACATAGGTGTGGAGATCATGTGAGGAGCTCAGAGGGGATGTGTTGGGTGTGGAGTGCTCCAGAGGGATGAGTACAGCTCAGACATGGCCTGGAGGTGGATGACTAAGGGCACTAAAGTGGAGATCTACAGTAACTCACAAAACTGAGTCAATGTTTGGTGCTTTTGGACTATTCATTGGATAGCTTTGAATGTAAAACATATATGAAAAAAGTGTTGGTGCATCCAAGAAAGAATCTGATCAGGGCTATGCAACCATTAAAATATTATGTAATTCCAATCAGGGGTAATGAAGATATGGGCAATTCAAATCAAGGGCCCATTGACTCAGTTTTGTGAGAGGGTATCAGAGAAATAGTAAGTTGCAATTCTAGTACTTGGTATTGCCCCCCTTAGCCTTAATTACTGCCTCAAGTCTTCTAGGCATACTACCTATCAAATTCTGACACACCTCTGGTGGTATGTTATTCCATACCTCCTCTACTCTCTCCCAAATTTGCCAAACTCCCTTGGGTGGTGTTGGATACTCCTTAAGCCTGTTTTTTGCATGATCCCAGAGGTGCTCAATAGGATTCAGGTCTGGAGACTGTGCAGGCCAGTCAAGGAGAGTGATATTGTTGTTTTCAATCCAGTTCTTGGCCTTCTTTGACTTGTGCTTTGGGTCATTGTCCTGTTGAAAAATTACCTGTTCCTCAGGAATTCCACTTTCCTCCAGGCTGGGCAGCAGGCGGTCCTCCAAAATGGACACAAACTGATCAGCATCCATCTTCCCCTCAATCTCTGCAAGCTAGCCAATACCATTCCATCCCATACACCCCCATACTATAATGTTTCCCCCTCCAAACTTGACTGTCTCCCACACCTCTCTCTCAATCAACCCCTCCCCCTTCTGTTTCCAGACCCACTGCCTCC
>QFEC01009369.1:0-12748 GCA_003316585.1 Gomphus bonarii
TATACATTGTTTTATGTAAGACATAATTACATAAAAATCCACACGTGGGTACGAGATTACCACAACAACTCAATGGTCTAGATTCGATATGACGAGTTTCGATTATTTTTGAATTCCTCTCTGTCCAGAGAGTGTAAATGGCACGCGACTAATTTGCTATCACTCTCTATGCTTGGGCCGTTCGGACTAGACCGTGAGACGTGATTGTATTTTGAAGTAGAACTGCCACCATCATGGATGGGCCCTGGATCTGACACAATATTGATATGCCGTATTTCTCCAAAAAATTTACTGTAGAGAAATCCGCGGGTCAGGGTGTCATGTTCTTCTTCATTTGCTTGCCACCGTAGTGCCTCCATCATCCAATCCCCCATTCCATCAAAGATTTGATCAAAAGAACTTTTATGATCTATATGAGAATGCAATTGTCCCGAAGATACCGCGTTTCTTCTAGTGGCACCCATAGAAGAATGCCTCTAATCATGTTCTCCCGTGGTAAGCGACTATATACGCATCATGATCTAAGAGGCCAACACGGGTTTCTCGGATACCATTTTCTTCATGAGGTAATTGAAAGGCATTAACTGACCTAGATTAGTCTGCAGAAGTCAGGGTTTCAAATTTTACCAATTTCCGTTAATATAGATAGTATACAAGTATTATTTTCACGATTTAAATATGTATCTGTATATATTAAGGAACTACAACAACTATCAAACAAAGTCCATTCAGACAGGGCATTCGCCGATTCGATCAGTGTACTTTGATGTCCTCGAGCACCTGACGCACAAGGGAAACTTTCTCCTCACTACGTGGTGTTACGTTGCATTGGAAAGGTGAAGGAGCGCTGCAACAAGTACGTCAACCGGTGAACTAATTTATCCGATGAAAAAATGGTATCACGTACGAAAGATGCCCAACGTCGAATGCGAAAGGAGGGGGTTGGGGCTTTCCACTGGCGTCGATGATCGGAGTAATGTCAAAGGCGGATAAGACCTGAGTAATATTCAGGAAAATGGCAGATTTGGCAAACAGGTATCCTGGGCAGAATCTATATAGAAAAATTTTAGTCAGAAGGCAGTTTCCCCTCAATTAGATGTAGAATTGAATTTACCGCCGACCAAATCCAAACGAAACTTCGGTGGGATCCCTTTCAGCCAAGTCACCCAGATTTGGATCGAACCGCTCGGGGCGGAACTCCTCTGGGTTGGTATACGCTGAGGGATCATTTAAAATAGCCCTATTTTGGTGCATGTGAACCAGGTTGAAAGAACGCGACAGGGGGGAAAGTACGCACCTGAGGTTGGCCATCACCCACGCGCCCTTTGGGATGCGCCAGCCTTTGTATATATCGTCCGCGTCTAGACTGTGGGGAACAAGCGGCACAATCGGATTTATGCGAAGTAGTTCCTTAATGAGGCAGTCGATATATGGAAGCGAATCCTTGTCGTTTATCCCAGGTAAACGCTTTGACCCGATGACAGAATCTATTTCCATCTGAGCCTTTCGCTGAATTTCGGGATGACGGGCCATCATTAGGAAAAACGTTCTGATCAAGGAAACGACCTGTATTGCTTCAGAACCGACACGAAACAAAGACCTCGAGCAACCCTCACCGTGTCTATGCCACCTGGCGTTACAATACCATGTGAACCACGACCAAATCTTGTGTCAGACTGCTATACTTACCGGCATATAGACTCCCGGCAGCGCATATAAGAACTTCTGCGTCGTTCTGCGTCATTGTACCGTCAGTCGGCAATTGATTCGCGGTCCACGAGCTTGGCGCGGTCCCTTGCATCTGAAAGGTTTACCGCTTTACTTGAAATTATATTATAAGGATATAAAAATGATACTGACCACCTGAGAACGGACCATATCGTATGGAATTTTGACGAGCTGGGTGGAAACTTGTCGAGCATGTTTGGCCCACAATTGGAAGCCGGCACCAGGAACCCAGGACGGAAGTTTAGTGACTACACAGCATTGTTATTTAACGTGAAATCGCAGCTATTCAAGGGACATACGGAGAGGGAACGAGTCCACCAGCCATTTTCCCGGCTGGGAAGCCTTTGCAGTTATTTTGGAAAGCTTCTCAGACATTGCGATGTAAGGGTCATCCCGAGGCAGGGTGTCGATGCCATATGTAAGCTTCAGGATAACCGAACCGGCACTCCTGCAATGAAAGTAAAATTTCCAAGATAGGAGTGAGAGAAGGAGTAAGTCTCACAATCGGACATGTTGAGAGAATTTTTCTGGGGATTCCAGAAGACTCCCAAGAAGCTTGTACGACCCAATCTCCTGCACGGACAAGTAATCCGCGTTGGATCGTGGGTTAATCCAGCCGTGTACTAGCTTTCGACACTGTCTGAGCCTAGCACCATATTTTGTGAACAGGATGGAGGTTTTCTCGCGCCCAACGAGTTCTCCAGCCATCACCTAGTACATCTCAGCTTTAGGCACTAAAATTAATCAATCGGGAACATCTGCACGTACTAGACGGGGTCTTGTGCTATAGATGCCGGACCGTTTCTCAAATAACTCGGATGCCGCCTCCAGAGAGTTGAGGATGACGAACTCTCTTCCAAAGACATGCATATAAATAACATCGCCTGCTGCTTATGAGTGGCACACAGAACCCCTTGAAGAATATGTACTGACCGTAAAGTTTTGTCCATCGAGTATATTCTTGCGATGGATCGACTTTGGGCATCTGGTGAAGATTACCAACGAAAGGAATAGGCTTGGGACCTGTTCCAGGATGATACCGTAAATTGTGCGTTACACTTGGAGTCAAACGTGGAAATGAGCGTACCTGGTGGTAGTGGTGTAGACGACCGCTTTGTGAAACGGCGTAAAAGAGCAAACAGTACAGAGAGCGCGAACGCAACGAGCAGCAGTTCCATTGCGGACAGCCTGAGGGAAGGAAGAAAAGAATATAATGATATCAAGATTACTAGCAGGTTTGCTTTGCACAAGTACTGTAGGCTGAGATGTGAAGACAAGTAGAGCAGTTGCGGCTGAGAGGCCCCAGTGCTTGGTACAATTTTGCGAGTCAGGCTATATAAGCGATGCCATCGACCATATATATATATATCTTAAGACTTGACAAATTGCTGTTGTGGTAAAGGGGGCCTCGAGGGGACGAGATCGGGGCTCAGTTCATGGGAGGGCGTGTTCGGCAAAATACAATGTGCTATACCAAAATCAACATCAGTCCGGTTACAAGATGATGATGGCGATGGCGGGTTCAGATAAAATTATTATGTAATAGTGAAAATAACCGCCTCATTGTCACCTTATGGTTAGTCACAAAGCTGTTCTGCAGCCAGCCTTTTGGCAATCATCGTAGCTCCTGACGATAGGGTTAGGTGCTCATGATGGAGGTTTTTTAATTCCTTCCTTGAGGCCCGCCCGGTGTTCAGCTCGCGCCTCACTTCGATCTATTCGAGTCAGAAGTGATAACCAAATTTAGGAAACAAAGAACTCTTGTGTCGACCTCCTAGGACGCATGCGCAGGCACAGGAGATGTTCTCGCAGTCCAATTCGAGCGACACCTTTTTTCGCAGTTCGGGAATCGGTATTTTAAATTTGTGACACAGGCACAATCACTCGAGCCTTCCTGGATGGTTTTCCTTCAAACGTTGCCTTATATCGTGCGATATGGACGTCTCGGAGTCATAATGAAATTAATGACGCTGTGAAAAGTAAAACCATAACTGACGACCAGCGGCTGTTCTCACTCTGTTGATTCGGATCCTAGCATTCAATTCCATAGGGATGGTTATATCACTTTCTGGATCACCATCACGGACAAGTGGGCAAAACCTGTATTCTCGGTCCCCTTTTGGAATTCCGACTCTTTTCGGCTAGTAGCTTTCTTCAAAAAAAAAAATAGCATCTATCCCGATATGACCGTATATCCCGACGAACACTTGCCCCTGCATCCTTCTAAAAAAATCCTTACAAATGATAGCTGTGTTTTACTGTGCCACAGCGCATTCAGGGTCATTCTCAGAAAGTTCTAACGAGCCTGGTCCAATCAATAGTATTCCTCGCCATTGTAGGACATGACAGACAGCCTTGCTGCGCCAGAGTGATCGCAGCTTGCCAAAAGATCTGACTTGTGTGATATACGATGCTATAACTCCTTAATACTAATGACAGCTTGCATGTAAGTTTCTGTGTCTGAAAGATTTAAACAGGATGCAAGTCCAACATCACTCGACTCAAAAACTCAGCATAAGGATGAATGACAGATTGGCGAATCAGTATAGGTTGGCATGAGCCTGACCTGTCACTCCACTGAATTTCATCAAGGTCAGAATTATTCAGGGTACGAAACGATCTGTATACTACAATAGGAGCAGTTCGTTCGCCAGGAAACCGAGAATTAACAGAGAATTCTTCCACTGCCACGGATATCATCCTCGTATCTCCGATCCACTATCATGGTACTGAGGTGAGATACACTCGCGCACTCGTTTCAGTTGTTGCTTAGCAACAATTACCCTTTATTCCAACTAGTTATACAATACAACCGAAACGAAGAAAATTCACACTTTGAATAAAGGCGGGCTGTGGAAAAAAAACGTAGTACGAATTCGTGAAATTAACTCACATAGGCAAAGATCACGCTTATTTTTAACGAAAAGTGACCCTTGCTTGGCGATCAATCAGAACGAATGATAAATAACATAATTGTTCTTGGCAACCATGTGAAACCGCTTTCAGTCGGCTTTTTTATCTCGCGCACGCAGGGCAGCAAGCTTAGATAACCCAAACATCTTGCTCAATAAGCGATCCTTGAAGTCAAAGGTCAGGATTGGTGCTAAGAGGAAAATAACATTTCTCACGAATCCTCTGCGGCCCAGGAATGTGCTGATAAACCAACACGTGAAGGCATTGCTTCCCCCCCACATCCAAGCACGGGGCTTCTTCTTGAGTGCTTCGGCAACGATGCTATTTACGATCTGTTCCCGTGGAACCGCACTCGCTGCATTTCAGATGATCAGAAGGTTGTTACATGAGATCCTCAATGACGCACCTTGGAAATTGTCTATGCGGCGGGATTGGTAAATATCTTTGATGGGCTGATATATCGAATCAGCAGGAAGCTTGTGCCAGGGTTTGGAGAGATTGGTTTTAACGTTCCCCGCGACGATCTGCATGATACCCTGTCAACGGCGGACATAGAAAATATAGACTTGAATCACCGTGATAACTTTGATGCTATCCAAAAGTAGTCATTAAAGCCAGATACGTGTAATTGCGAAGCATGCACGCACTTGAAAGGTGCAAGCTCAACCCTCAAGGTGTCTCCATAAGAATGCAGGGCAGCTTTGCTCGCGTTGTACGCGGCACCGAAAGGAACGGGCATTATCCCGGCCAGACTACCCATGTTCAGGATACGGGCATCCCCGGACACGATGAGCAATGGGACAAATTTCTGGACCATCATCATCTGACCAAAGAGATTCACGTCAAACAATGCTTTCACTTTGTCCAACGATAGATCGGTAGCAGCGAAGGGATATGCTGTAGAGCCATGGTCAGCGACTTGCTCTTTGAGAACAAAAGAAGGAAAAAAAACTGACAGATTCCACTAAAAGCGGGTTGAGTATGTACCCATATGATTACGATCGAATTACTCACGCGTTGTTGATCAGTATATCGAGCCTCCCTCCTGTCATTTTAGAGACCTCCTCCTTCGCTTTCTCGATGCTCTCAATGTCTGTGACATCGATCACTAGAGTCTCGATCCCCATCGCAACCAGAGCGTCCATAGCAGAAGCATTGCGCGCCGTCGCGATAACCCGTAAGCCTGCCGCGGTGAAGATGAACGTCTATACCAGGATCGTATTCAAGAGGTGCTCCTTACCACGAACATGAAGCTGCCTGGCCAACTCTTCTCCGATGCCTCCAGCACTACAGCTACAAGGATGGCACTGAGCAGGCACGCTGAAGTCTCATTAGACCCAAGCGACATACCCGGTGATGAGCACGGTCTGTGTCATTGTGGCGGTGAGGTGCCTTCTCAACTGAACTTCCTTTGGGAATGAGACAAGGGTTTACCGCGCGGGTGTGAAGGGGACAAGCACTAGTGTTCAAGCGGCCAAAGAACACGCAGATATTAGGCCTCTCTGGGACGAGCTGTGCATGGGCGTGGTCGGAGTCCGAAAACATGCGCCTAAGCCCACGTTTCAGATCAACTGCCGCGAATGGAAGGACTAGCGCACATAACCGGTTCCAATCATCCGCTTGATTGTCGAGGGGCCAGCGCCACACGGTAACTGCCTTGATGCGGTGCGATAGAAGACCTCGATAAGTCAATTTATAGATTCACTTACATAAACCTCGCCGATGAGTTATGTACATATAACCACGCTTCCCGTTGTGGGAAACTGCTATTTTCACCCCGCCGCCCTCGATGAGAATCAGCACACATGTATATGTCCCACGACCGTCGATGGCAGCTACTGTCCTGCATGTCACGGCTACGCGTTATATCCCGGACAATCCACCGACATCAGGCCTGACGCTGATACTGGCACATGCGACTGGGACCCACAAAGTATGTGAGGAAGAATTGTTTTTATACTAAGCCACACGAGCGCCACAGGAAACATGGGAACCTCTGCTCGAGTACCTGTTCGCTCTTGACGCTGCCAATGATAATGGAGAACCAAGGATTGTTGACGCCTGGTCTTTCGGTTAGTTATTGCACCGTTTTCTCCAACTATTTGATTATTTTATTATAATAGAGTGCCCCAACCACGGAGAAAGTGCAGTGCTGAATGAAGAAGTCCTCACCACATGCTTTGCTGGAAAATGTAACCTACCATAGCCATTCTGATTTTGCAACCGAAATAACTTTGTACAGGGAACGGTTGGGAATTCCCGCGTGGAATGCTTGCCTTTTTAGAATCTCAGCCAGAAGGTATAAACTTCCGCAAGCGAACATTAGTTGCTCTGGGTCACAGCCATGGAGGAAATTCTCTGTGAGACCTTATCTTATTCGAAGCTAGCACAATTGCAAAACTCATACATGTATTGCTGTAAGCGTCCTGCTGCACTCTCTACAGCCTGACTTCCCCTTCGTCTCGTTTATTCTTTTGGATCCTACACTTGGGAAAGAATCGCCTGACAAAGATCGAATGCAAAGAATTCTGACACAGTTGACTTGGAACAAGAGAGATACATGGCCTAGCCGTGATGCAGCACGTCGCGATCTTTCAAAACAACCAGGAACGCGTAACTGGCACCCTCGTGTTCTTCAACTATTCACGGTAAATGTCTCTGCTTCTGTACCTTAGTAATTCGACGCGATAAATCAACAACCAGGAGAAAGGGATGCGTGATCATCCTGCAAGTCGCTATCCCGAACCGTGGGTGTTTACAGGGGTGACTTTATCGTGCACCAGGGCCTATGAAGCAGTAGGTCATCTATCTATTTACCCTGTCATTGTTCTGATGGGTTTTATCCGCTGTTACTTCTAGGCATGCAACTTTGCGAATGACCATCATGACATCGCGTTTGATGTCCTTCAGGCTCTTTACAGAGAGGGACCCCCTGTCCATCTCATTTTAAGCAAGGCTGATGAATTCGGGTGGGTGTGAATGGTATGCTGCAAGTCAGAGAACGATGTATCTGATAGGAAATGCAGGGGATCCAAGCTAAAAATGGCACAGACCGAGCCCGAGCCCGTAGTTGGCAAAACCCCATCTAGTGTGCAGTGGATTGAGAAAGGCGGACACATGGTCAGATTTCTTGAATGTTGCCTGAGTACTCGTGCTGAGATCCGTCTCAGTTTGTCCAGACCGTTCCAGAAGCCACGGCCAAGGCGGTATTTACGGCAATCCGAAAAATAGAGGTCAAGGTAGATATTTCCTTATCACATCCCATTACTGTCCTCTCATGCTTCTAGATTCCTGCGGACCAAAATAAACGCATAATCTCCGGTGACAGAGTACGCTCGCGTTTGTAAGGTCAAATCTCTTCTTTCTCGAGCTTCGATCATTGTGGGTGATTCGTGCGCGGTGACGGCTGATTTAAGTGGAAAATTTTGATACGACCGGTAGTCTAAGTCTACCGGTAGCCTCGATAGCAGATTGACAGCTGTCAGCAAGATTAGGTAGTGGAGTCAGTATTATATATTTCTGTTAGGTATTTATTATTTAGAACTGTATCAAGTCAATCATTAAAGCGCTAGCGGGTGTAATGTGTAATTACGTAATTAACTTGATATACCCTAGGCGGCGAAATGCGCCGACGTGGACACGAACTGAGCCAGGATGGCTGTACCCAGTGCCCTAAGAGAGCGGTTCTCGCCTCCACGACCCTCTGACGATGCAATCCCTCCAGCCCTCAGTGGAAAAACTCGAAAGTCACGACCTTTCTCTTCCTTCATCTCCCGTCAACGACAACCTCAAGGACTCTGAGGTCTCATTCCCCGAAGGTGGCTTGCAAGCCTGGCTCGTAGTGCTCGGTGTGATTACCGTTGTTTCTGTTTTTTTTTTAAGTCTATATCGTTAACATTCTGAATGCCCTCAGGGATTCTTACTCTCTGTCTCAACATTTGGGTATATTGTTTCATGGGGTGTAAGAAGAAATTTGCCGAGTCTATGTGGAAAACAGATATGAACTTGATTTCCGATCTGTCACCTAGACTTTTCAAGCATATTATGAAACAGTCATACTGACAACATCGACGCCTTCGTCCATGTAAGACTTTTATGAACGCTTGCCTCCCGAGTCATTTTCATCTTACTTTGTTACCCATCGCAGCGCATGGATTGGCTCGCTACAGGTTTCGTTGTCTCTCTTCTAGTTTTATGATACTCACAATCGTCTAGTATTCTCTCATATTTCTTCCCGTCAGTCATCTATTTGCACCGCATCCGTGACGCATACCCTTACCTGTCTTCCATTAGGGTCTCGTCGCAGGCCGCCTCTTCGATTTGGGCTATTTTAGGTTCTCGATGATCGGGGCTACCATCCTATTTATCGCTTCCAACTTCCTGATCGCAGAGTGTACGCAGTATTGGCAATTTTTGCTCTGCCAGGGAGTGGCACTAGGGGTAAATATATCCTGTTCCTTGATCATGCTGTATTGCAGTTGACATTTTTTGTAGCTTGCCAGCGGCTGGATATACGTTCCCTGTGTCGCAGTTGTGTCGCAATGGTGTAAGGCTCAATTCACCTTTCTTGACACACAACTGATAAACGTCCATAGTCAAAGTGAGACGACCGGTGGCCTTCAGTGCGGTCTCGCTTGGCGTGTCTGTAGGAGGTATGTTGTCCCATGCTTTCACAAAGCTTTGTTTCCATTATAGTTAACCCACTATTTAGGTATCATATTTCCGATTATTTTTCGGAATCTTCAGCCTCGTATTGGGTACAGTGCAACATTTCGAGATTTAATGTCCATCTAAAACGGACTACCAGGTTTCCGTGGACCATCAGAGTAATCGCATTCATTAACTCAGCGTCATTCTTTATTGCAAATCTGGCAAGTTATGCATACCTGACACTGTAAATTACATAGCTCACCGTCTACAACAGATAATGCGCACCCGTTTGCCCACTTCCGTCAGCACCATGAACTCGAGCTTTATAAACCTCCGCGCGTTCACCTCGCTCCCATACACGTTTTTTGTCTTCAGCACCTTCTTTTCGTTTCTCGGACTATATACCTGTAAGCTTTCTTGCATTTTTCTTTTTCTTGCGTTATGAATAGTCAATCCTTCGCGCACGGACAGTGCTCACGTTCTTGAGTGTGAGCGCCGTTGAAATAGGAATCGGCTCGTCGCTCGCGTTCTACCTCATCGCGATCGCGAACTCGACTTCTGCCCTCGGACGTTTCGCGGGCGGCGGATTAGCCATGAAGTACGGGCCCGTCAACACTATGATCGTATTCACTCTCGTTGCAGCAATTATGACGTATATTTGGCCATTCGTCACGTCTCACGGTGGATTCATCGTTATAGCGTGTATATACGGGTAAGCTTTATGCTGTTGGATCCTCTTGTTTTTCGCTTGTGGTTATGGCTGTACCGACGCATTGATAATGTATTCGTTTATTCAGAATGTCATCCGGTGCATTCGTCGGGTTGTTCCCGGTGGCTGTGGCCCAATTGGGAGATACCCATGACATTGGGCGCAGAGCTGGCATGCAGATGAGTATTATGGCCATTGGTGCGTTTATGTATTTTGTAGAGCCATGTATTGCAACAGCTGATTTTTTTGACCCCCTTCCCTTTTCAAGGTGCTTTGGGAGGGCCGCCCATCTCAGGAGCCATCGCCCAACGTCAAGGGAATTTCCACGGCGTGGGTATCTACGCAGGTAAGAGGGCCAGTTTTACCTGGACTAAATAATGATAACAATAAAACCAACAACAACAACAACAGGCACCATGATTGTTTTCTCGGTCTTCCTGATGGTTTGTACTCGTTTTTTTGCCCTCGGACGCTTGGTAGGCGGAAAAATGTGATGGAAAATCAATTCGCTTTGTCTTTCATACGCATTCATCCGAATGCCTCCATCCTTGTTATCACAAGACAATTGACGATGAAGGATGTGGACTATACTATCGCGGGGTGATTATAGTGATAGTTATCGCTAGTGATTCACTGCATAGTGCCTTTCTTTTCTCTCACAGACAATTTATTTTATATCGAAGTAGTACTGTGAAGCGTAACCATTCTTTTTAGAGCCGGCTCTGTAACAATACGAAAATATCTTCCAACATCTCATCTAATCAAAATTACTGATGAAATTGTGACATCCTTTTTTGCTGGTGCACCAAATCACAAATCACATAAATCATGAAGAGTGATTTCTCTGCTACTTTTCAGTTACAACTCTGACTTGTATCTCAAAGGAATGATGACCTTGCTTGGATTGGGCTGTCTGCCATATTCTCCAATCAACCTCCACTAGAGAAAATATCTGCTGGTAACCTGGGATATAAGACTGAATTGAAAGTTTTAGACATTCAATTCAGTAGAGATTATTTGGATTTCAAATAAAGATTCTCCACTGTTGCTTTACGTGACATGGCTTCAGGACACTCAATATGTTATCATTGTCTAAAAAGACCGCTAGCAGATGTTAAGTACTTAATTTATAAAGAGCTTTAGCTCAAATATGTAAATTAACCCTAAATTTTGATTTATGGGTGTTTAAAAAAAAAACAGGAATGTGGGTATCACCTGCATCTTAAATAATTATTTTATTTTATTCACCGCCCCCGCAACCCGCCAAGCCCGACCTCAAGTTTCCTATCGAGCTGTTCAAAAAGATCAGCTTCGTCGGGATCTGAGAGTTCCCGGTTTTTATTCGACGAGCGTTGCATGAGCCACGTATAAGTAGCGAAGAATGTGATCTTGTACCACAGCCATCAACTGCTATCCATCAATGCACGACACGTTGGTTCTGCGTTTAGCATGCGCCGAAGGTGATTAACAAACTGGACTTTTGATGTTATCTATCACCTAACCCCCAAACGAACTAGTGGGCGCTTCAACAGTGGTGCCCATATCCGAGTAGTGGAAGTTTACAATCTTCAGCGGCCTAGCTCCACTGCTTTTCCTCCTATCATATCAAAAATACAAAATAAAATATTATTCAGAGTTCATAAATAAATCAGGGCAGTGTACATTGGGAATAGCCTGCAAGGTATTTGGGTTTGCCCAGAGCTACATGGCCCATGTACATCTCCATGGATAACACGATAACAAGTAACGTAACTCATCATGATATCTTCTTGAAATAATTTGCTAAATCAATTGCAACCGAATCTGATTTATCATTTGGGAGGTATCGGTAGGTTGCAATAGGGACTTTTAATATGCCCTCCACACGGGTTTCAGGGGTAGAAAGCAAGATAATATTGACTATTTCCTCAGATCATCAAGGATCTCGTTTCAGTTGAGAAACAAGACTTATATAGTCTGCGTATATGTGAATTTTGGGTTGAACCCTTTCTTCCATCGGTCTGTGCATTCGCATCCATCATGGCGAGTATCGCAGTAGGACAATACATAGGTCTACTCCAGACCCGATACTTCAGTGGTAAGCTTAAATATATCATGTAGGTGACCATACACTCACTTCCAACTACAGTGGTTGGAATCACGATTTTATTTCTCGACCACATCCTCACCTTCAGTATGGAGAGAGAACTTATCTGGCCAATGCATTCCGGATACGTGAAATGGGCATTCCTTTTGAATAGATATCTTGTGCCTCCCGTTATCATAATATATTTGCATCGTAAGTGGGATTCTTGTTCGTCAGAAATTGAACTAACACTCATAGGTAGTGCTCAGCGGAATTAGCAATTATGGCCTCTCTAACGCAGTATGTTTCGTTTTGTTGACGATTCCATGTTACTGATTCACAATGCAGTTGTAAGCAGGTGCATCCCCAATCTGGCACTCATTCAGATTTGGCGTAATTAGCTGTAAGAGTGGGATTACCTTGATATTCATTGAAGGCACATTAGCACTGTGTATCTGTAACTGTGAGTGTCTCTTTCTCATCTGATTCCCGCTCTTTGTTGATTTATTTCCAGCCATAATCGTATTTAAGGTCCAGAATCTCTGGGATAAAACTCAAACTATAGTCATGGCAACCCGTCTTATATTCATTGTCATGCACACTGGAATTATGATCGCAGCAGGGTTTACACTGTCTGAATTTTTGGGTAAGCGGTGAAACATCTTGAATTCACCTATTTTCTC